>JANKKB010029244.1:0-21101 GCA_026225775.1 Bursera palmeri | reverse complement strand
AAAATATCTTCCCATGAATGGAATCTCGTTTACCTGAAGAAATTCCATATGCCACGACGAATGATTTCAAGGCAGGCAACAATTGCAATAAAGGTGTTTTTATGGAGGAAATGCATGTCAAACTTTAACACAGTCTGCAACCATGCAAATCTAAGAAGAACGTTCAACACCTGCAATATGATGTGAACTCTGTTAGAGACTGATAGATTAATTGGTTTGCAGACAAATATTTCAGGATATCAATGCGTTCTTGTTACCTACCATGGCTATGTAATATACACTGTTTCGAGAGATAAGAAGCTTGTCTCTCAACCAACGATTCTTAGAATGGCGGTTAAGAAGCCCCCAGTCGAAAACAAGGTCCCAATATGTACTAAAAATTGCTGCAATAACTGAGAAAGTCCAGGCTGTTATTTCCCAAGCCAATGATTCCTTGTTACGACTGAAAGCTGTCCTCATACAAACTGCTACAATTGTGAGGAAATACTTGATCCCGTTGTATCCTTGCATCGGATCTTTCTCCTCAAACATGCGTCGAAGGCACTGAAAATGTTTTATATTACATCAGGTTTCATAAACAATTTTGAGCAACTGCACGTAACTGGCCTTTGAGTTAAATGGAAAACGAAGATTTAGTCATTTAGTTGTTTACCTGAAGGAGGCGAGACAAGTATGGAATCACAGCAACGATGAAGCCGAAAGTTATGTATACAGGACTCTCATTGCAATGGTTCTCTCGGTGTTCAATGTCTCCCCAACCATAATAGCAGATGTAGAACTCCAAACTTCTCAAGGCTTGCACCTGGAACAGTATAATTATACAAACTTTTAATAATTTGAGTATCGAAAGAAGCCTTTTGTTTGATTGGTACAGTTCATTATCCATCCACAAACCTGGCTAGTTAATTGATCACCCAAGAAGAAATCAGGCAGTGTGACCTGCAGCAGCATAAGATAGAAAGTTATAGAAACAAATTAGAAGCTCTGTTGTGATGGTTAAAACTTCTTTTATTTTCCTCTATAAATCTGCCACTATTTGTTAATTACCTTGTAGAGTGGCGCAGCAATACAGTGAAACAAACATACTAAGAAGAAGAAGCGACTTGATCGATATATAATGTTGAATGGCAAGAACAAAACGACAGTCAGAAGCTGCACAAGAAAGTAAAAGAACAGAAAGAGTTTGAGTTTATATTTTTAAAAATTGCATAGGCAGAAATTAAGTTGAACAAGCTCAATGATGTTTACCAAAACCAAGATTAGAGGGAGTCTTTCTGTGAATCCATTGTGATACTTTGTTTGCGGGTTTATCTCCATGTCAAGGTTGGCAATCACCGTGAGTAGCGCTAGTACCGAAATAACAAAACCTACAAGCAGAACTTGCCGGTAGCCCAACTCAGTTCCCTGCTTGAAACCAAATATGAAGGAGTAGTTGACTCGGTACCGCCTCCAGTAGTATATATTTCCAGCATACATGAGCAGATGTAGGACAATAAACAAAAACAAGCTGCAAAAGATTTTTATCATAATATATTAAACTTATGAATTATGTACGTAACAAAGTTTTATTACGCTGAGGTGTATGCGTAAGGAATCCAAGAAAATCAGCTGAATGAAGATAGTTCTCAAAGGCCAATCTTGGTTATTACCTGTATAAAGGAAACAAATTGTCCATGTATGTTATCTGTGCTTGGCTACCCAGAAAATCGTGGGCACGTATGAGGTAAAAAAGAGCTACTATGAGAGCAACTGCGCATCCAGCAAAAAAACCTGAAAAATTGCCCATAAACTTAATTAAAGGAAATAAAACTCTACATCAATATGATATGCACATATATATTGTATTTCAAATCGAAATTGAAAATAAATTTTAATTACCCGTAGAAAATGTTGTTATATGTCTTTCTTTCTTCGCTTTTGGTCTTAAGATGTTCATCCCTTTAGTTCGGTTTGAGTTTGAGAAATGCTTAATGAATGTGGCTTCAACCCTCTCCATAAGCTTGGAAACCTGTAATAGCACATGCCAGCAGATGGTCATGCTTTCCGAAATATAAGCCATATCTTAAAGGGGTGGCAGCAGCTTCTTTTTTTGTAAAAAAGATCTAATTTTGATTTCAGAAATTAAGCTCACCTCATCAGAACTGCCAAGGTAGGAATTATCCACCATTTTCATGTAAGATCTTGCCGCATCTCTTGAAGTAATCTGCAAGAAGGTGGCAGAGAGAATATGAGGTGTCAAATGATAATTTTAAAACACAAAGAATAAAAAAATAAAAGGTAGCTAGTTTGGATCAACTCCATCAGTAATCTTAGTACGCACACACGCATATATATATATATATATATATATATATGTAATTGAGAGAAATTAAATACCTTATCGTATTTCTTCATAATCTTTGAAAACGCGAGCGTATTCAAGAAGCTGTATCATTCATTACCAAAAGAAGAATCAGCTACCGTCTAAAATATATAATACAAGAGAAACCAGAGATGTAATGAAGCAGTTATTAATTACCAGTAACTCTTCAGAAGGCGAAGCTTTAGATAAAATTCAACAAAAGCCCGCTTAAGTTGATCTTCAACTTTCTTTAGGTTTTCCCTACTGAATTTCAGCTCTGTTTGCTGAGGCAACCCGAGGACTCCCATGATGGTTGAACGAGGAGTTTCTAAGGTGTTATTTATTGTCACCTTGTCAAGTATTTCCAGTGGAGCTTGTCGAACGGGCTGGATACTATCGGGACGTTTTTTCTGCGCTTCAACATTATTTTTGTCGATTTTGTTGCTATCTTTCTCATTTTTATAACCACTTAATGATTCATCTGACTGCCCATGCCCGCTCTCCCCTATCTCTTCAATTGCATCCATGTGGTTGTGGACTTGTCGTCCTGCAAACGTTTATAAAGAAATTGATTAATAGTAGGCCAAATAAAAATGGATGACGTCATCATATATAGTGATGTCAAGTTCATAAAATATTAACTTACTGCTTGCTCTTGAACCAGCTGGAGTAGAAACCAACAATTCAGCTGCGGAAGACGCAATATCCGTCGCCAGACGATTTAACTCAACTGACCTATCGAAATAACTTCCGGGCGGATTCTCTACTTTTATTCTGAAAGCAATCAAAGCATCCATTTGCTTGTTCAGAATCGAGGCCTCATTCATCACCTCTTGCACCTTATCTTTATAGAACTTATTCACCTTATTGAACTCATCATCAAGCCTTCTGAAATACACCAACTCGTACTCTCCTCCTTCATCTGAAGACATAAGGAACGTGGTCACATATCTATGAGAGCCATTCCCTTCTACAGGATGCACCAAAATGGCTTGGTTTTCAATGTCCGATGCCGGGGACGGAATCACAGGGTGGTGCCCGTGTCTTGGTAATGATGTCAGGCCACTGAAAGCTCTGTATAGTGATAGCGTTCGCTTCAGCGCAGCTGAGGAGTGGGCTGGCATGTTCCTGTGCTTGAAAAGTTGGATTTCTTTCAAAAGAGTCTTAAGAAAACCGTAATCCATGTATGCCTTTTGCCACTCCGGCACCATCTGCGACCTGAACTCTTTCCCAAACTTCATCTTCGTCTTTTGTTGCCAGTCATACAAATGAAACCAACAAGCAACACTAGCAGGTGTAGAAAAATATATATTGTGATAGCTTATTACGTTTAGCGTTTAATGGAACACAAGGGCGGTTGAGCAACCCTGGACGGTGCAACCGTGCGAGTTGCTAAACGTATCTTCGAAGGTCGGTGTCGATTCAGTCGACAACAACGGGGGATTGGAGAGGATAACAGTAATAGCGAAAACGTTTGATGAGGCTGCCTTGGCTGTTAGTGTATTTATAGACACATGAGAAAGCAAAAGAAGTAGACTCGTTCTTCTCTGTTCAAAAAACATAGAATAATTTTCCAGGGTTGAAAATTTCCAAAAGGAAGGGAAAGTCCACCCGCCCGCCGCTGTTGCGGGCCATTATTTTGAAAAGAGAGGTACAAGTACAGAGAGCTCGTTTGACTAAATGCGCATTGCTTTCATATTTATGCATGAACATTAATTACTTCGTTTGCAAACATGTATCCATCGACACTCAATTCTACTACGACACCCAACAATTTCCATGACAAATGGTAGAACTTTACGTATATACTCGTCAATTCCAAACCAATTCAATAAAACTAGCAAGTGGTAATTGGTAATTCTTCCCATTGTATAATAAATCTAATCCAGAGAGCTACCTAGTCTTGATTTTTAGTTTAATTAGGTGCATTCACCATCTACCGCTCTCTACATTTAATTATCTGCGTTTCGAATTGACTGCCCCCTTTTTAATATAATTTACGAGTCTAATTTTAATATAGCCTAGCTAATATGTCAAAAATATTGAAATCCATACCAAAATCAAATAAATAATTAAATCGAATCCTCATTAATGGACCAGTTTCTAGAAAGAGATCCATCTGCGCATTCTCAATGCCTATAAATTCAAATCACTTCAAAAAGAATCAATAAACATATACTCAGTCTTTGATTAATTTCTAAAAGTGAATTATAATATAATTAATAAGCATCAGTCAGTTTTAGTTACTTGTCGTTTTGGTAACTTATTCTGTTAAACGCTCGAAAGCAACAAGAAGTTGACGTATAAGATGATACACATATGATATAAGCACACATTCATCGATTCCAACTCTTATATTGGCTCTTCCACCTTTCATGCATGGCGTCAAACTTCTATTCGCTTTCGTGGAATAAAGCACGCGAGCTTCTCAATTTCATATGAAATCAAGGTAATTATGGTTCAAAGTCTTTAACAACTACGCTTTAGAAAACATCAAATAAATAAATAATTATATAAAAGATTACAAGAATCAACACTCAACTGACCGCAGTGAATACTTTATAATTAAAAATCTTTGTTGGTGTTGGAAATGGATTTCAATATTTGACGTTTGCTTGCCATACGTGTACAAGATATATAAAATAATGTTTGTGTAAAAAATTGGAAAATTAATCGAAATAACCCAATTTAAGAGGGTCTTTGAAAAATAACTAACTCTAAGAATTTCTTAGATTTTTCTACCTATTTCTAGTTTTATGACCATTATACTCCTCCATATATAATATACAAACACATCTTTGTTTCTCTAACACTTTCCAATCGAACAATCACTGGAACCTTCAGGCTGCTACTGGACTATCTAGGAATAGTTAGACAATTATCAAAAAATTGATCAGACCGTGACCAAAAAATTCATTAGACTGTTATTTTGACTTGCAGGACCATCGTTTGACTTGTCGGATCATCATTTTATTTGCTTGACCATCATTTAACTTGTCAGACCATCATTTTACTTACCGAACCGTTATTTGACTTATCGGACTGTCATTTGATGGAGAGAAGAGAGAGATCGGATATAATTATCATTTACTTATGTTTGATTAAATAAATCAAAGAAAGTTATAAGGTTGATTATTTTTCAAATACCCATCTCAAATTGGGTTATTTTGATTAATTTCCCTAAAAAATTGGTAACTAATCCAAATTTACTGACAAAAAATGAAAAAAATTTTTAAAAAAAATACAATTCAATAGTTAGTCTACCATTGCCGAGCAAAGAACCTTTGAGAATTGGTAAGTAATTAGGTTAATAATCTCTTAAATTTCAATGGCTTTTACTCGATCAATACTCTGATTCAATTTAATTTAAGTAGGAGATAGAATTATAGATGACAGCTTTTTCAAATATTACAACTAATCTTCAATAATCTTCATTTAGTTATTTAATGATTGAAAAGATAGTCTTATTATTTGACCTAATCATTTTTTATTATAAACTTTCATGGTAACGGGTCATATTAACCACTAAAACTCTTCTTTACTAAGCCATCTCCTCTTTTAATAATTTTTTAGTTTGAACAGTTTAATATTTAAGCAAATCTCATAGGAGGGATTTGGCTATTGTGAATAAAATTTTAATAATCAAGTCAAGATACGAAGGATCAAAACTGTTGAATGTAATGTAATGAATTGAATTGACTTGAACTAAAAAGTTATTAATTATTTATATAACATGATTCCGTTAGATCGTCATTGATCATCTAACAACAATTACCTCATATGTTTTGTTTTAACTATTTGAGTCACCTAATCAGTTTTATTTTAATTCTTTTTTATATTTTTAATAACGAGTAATCTAAACGTGTATTTTAAATACACATATTAAGTCTTAAAATAATATAAATTTTTACTATTAAAATCATTAATTTATATTAAAAATTGTATTAAATTAGTGGAAGAGTATGAAAATCCATGCATATTTAATTTGTGTCGGTCATCAATCAACTCAAACTAATAAATTAAATTATAATTTCGATGCATTTATAAGCCAATATAGTCTTATATTATAAATCAAATCTAATTTAATAAAGTAGATGAACCCAATTGAGTCCAATTCAAGGGGTTTGAATAGTCAACTTAATTGATTGTGATAGAAACATGTACAAAGACCAAATTTGTCAACCGAGTTGACAACATTAATTATTCAAGACACGTATCACGATATGTTGATAAGTAGATTAAAGTAAGCAACATGAAATAATAACAATGTGCTGTCTTTTCTCTGTTGGTTTTCAATGAACAAAGACTTGTTATCACATTATATATTATAATGAAAGCAAAGCATATGTAAACTCCCATTTTGAGCCAGTTTTTGTTTTGTGAATTAAATGACATTCAAATCTATAATAGTTGGATTGTGTCAAATCGTAGGCAAAACGCGGCTTATTCTTCAGTTCAAACCCTGCATTGATATATTCACAACCACCCTTTCTGGTGAAAGAAAAGAGAACGCTGAATTTGTAAGAAAAAATCATTTTCGGCATGCTGTTACTGTACCTCTTTTGACTATGTTTCGTCTACATTTTCTATAATCTACCCATCTAGATACCATTACTTCTATATAAGTATACATACTATATAAAACTTGTAAATAGTTCTTTAAAAAAAAAAAAAAGAATAATTTTACGTTTATAATCCATTTCTACAACTCAACCTATGCAACTTATAATGGTAAAAAGTTTTGGATGCGTGAAATTACTATTTTATTTATTAAAAAATCTTTATTTTATTTTACATTTTTACTCACATACTAAATTTTTGTTAAGAGTTGGTTTGTAAAAATTGATCGTAGATGTAGTGTTATTCAAAAGAAAAATTGTTTCGTAATTTACGTAAATAATTATAACTTTTACATAATTCATTTACAATTTTTATATGAACTATTCAAACCTTACTTTACATATTTAAAATTTTTATATCAACTTATAATTTTTTTATGACTCAATGTTATCATTGGAATGAAATCTGACTGTATATAAAAAAAAAAAAAATGCGAGTGTGAAGATATTAGACCTGTTAATGATAGAGATAACGAGTTAATAGGCAGAGTTAACGAGTATAGTTAACAGGTAAAAAAAGAGTAAGAAAATTTTAATGGATAGAGTTAACGGGTTAACTAGTTAACAAGTTACGATAGAGTTAACGGTTTAACAAGTAACAAATTTAAAAAACGAGGTCTTTTTGGAGGACCCCAACAAGTTCTGGATAAACCCAGATACTGCTGCAGCTTCTGAGATTGGAAGTTTATGCAACGGTTTGAAGCCTTGGATTTCTGTGGCTCTGTTCTTGATTAGAGAGAAGAAGAGAGATGATTCTCCGTGGCGTGTTTACCTTGACATTCTTCCTGAGTGTACGGACTCCAAATCATTTTCAAATCTGTAATAGTTGGATTAAGTCAAATTGTACGCAAAACGCGGCTTATTCTTAAGTTCAAACCCCAAATTAATATATTAACAACTACGCTTTCTGGTAAAAGAAAAGAAAACAAAACGCTGAGTTTGTAAGAATAAATCATTTTTAGCATACTGTTACTGTACCTCTTTTGAAAAATGTTTCATCTACATTTTCTATAATCTGCCCATCTAGATGTCATTACTTCTATAAAATTGTACATACGTATATAAAACTTGTAAATAGTTAAAAAAATAATAATAATTTTACGTTTATAAACCATTTCTACAACTCAACCTATACAACCTCATACGGTAAAAAGTTTTTGGATGCATGAAATTACTATATTATTTATTAAAAAATCTTTATTTTATTTTTCATTTTACTCACCTAATAAATTTTTGTTAAGAGTTGGTTTGTAAAATTGATGGTAGATGTAGTCTGACTCAAAAATAAAAGTTGGTTCGTAATTTCGGTAAACGATTATGAATTATGAATTATTCAAAACTAACTACACATATTTCAAATTTTTATGTCAACTAAGAATTTTGTTTATGAGAATGTCTATTAGTTATGCTTTAATGTAGATACATTTGGGCTGTGTATTAAGCCCAGGTTATAAAAAGCCCATAGACAATGTAGCAGCTAATTGGGCTTGTGAAGGCCCAAATGAGTCATGTTAAGATTTAGGAGAGCAGAGCGTACCAAGAAGCATGCTTCGAAGTTCCTGGCTCGTAAACCTCATTAGAAAAAGGGTAATTTAACACGACCCCTCGGGTTTGTGAAATCGTCAACGAACCCTGTATGGTTATTTGATGATTTTCGAAATATGCGGAGGTTTTTATAGTAATCCTGTTAAAATATAGGGGCTCTGCTTGTTTAAGTTAAAAAAGAAAAGGCGAAAGCCTATCCGCATCCGGAACCACAAGCTATAAATGACATAAAAAAAAAAAAAAAAGTGAAGCACGGAACAATAGCAATGCCAATGCCAATGCCAATGTCTTCACTCTCTTCACATTCATATCCTTCAACATTCCTCTACCCTTTGAAAGGCTTCAAATCCCTCTCAAGAAGGCCACTTTTCCACCTCAAACGTAGAAGAGCTTTCTCTGTAACTTCTCTCCACTCTCCACCAGTGGAAGTCCAGACCTTCTGGCAGTGGCTCTGCGACCGAGGTGTGGTCTCCCCCAAGTCTCCAGTAAGGCCAGCTACTGTCTCCGAAGGCCTGGGACTGGTTGCACAGAGAGATATTGCTAAAAACGAGGTCGTTTTGGAGGTTCCCAACAAGTTCTGGATAAACCCGGATACTGCTGCAGCTTCTGAGATTGGAAGTTTATGTAGCGGTTTGAAGCCTTGGATTTCTGTGGCTCTGTTCTTGATTAGAGAGAAAAAGAGAGATGATTCTCCGTGGCGTGTTTACCTTGACATTCTTCCTGGGTGTACCGACTCCACTGTGTTCTGGTGGATTTCGCTTGGTTTTTTTTCATTTTTCAATTTTTTTTGGGTATTTTGTGTTCTTTTGATTTGTTTGAGTATTTGAGGTTGATAAAGTGTTGTTTTGATGTTTCAGTGCAGGTCCGAAGAGGAGCTTGTTGAGCTTCAAGGTCAGGAGGATCTTTTATTTATTTTTTCTTTTTTTATTGATGAGGATCTTTTATTTTTTTTTTTCTTTTTTTATTGATATCTGGTGGACTTGCTATTATGTTTGAGTTGGCATTGTATCACTTCTAATGGTTTGTAGATGGAAAATAAACAATTTCTTGGAGTGTTAACTGCTTTATCTAGCTTTATATATGAGGCACATATGTCTTTAATTGGAAGCTGCTCTTGTTTGTTCTTTGATGTTTCGTTGCATTTGATTTAAGAAATTATAGGGTGGGTTTGATATCATTTTGAAAGTCAGTTTTTTATTTTACCAGTCCAAAATTAGATAAAAAGTGAGCTTGGTCCTATATTTCAAAAGCTTGATTTGAGAAACACAAAATTCATTTAACAACTAGTATTGAGCTTGATTTGAAGGCAATATTGTGTTTCGGAGAAGTGGGATATGGGAAGCAAATAATCTATTTTGTGATCGTTTCCTCTCATTTATCCTTGAGATTGATTTTACTAATGCAGGAACCCAACTACTAAGCACAACCTTAGGCGTTAAGGAATATGTCCAGAATGAATTCTTAAAAGTAGAAGAAGAAATCCTACTCCCTCACAAGCAATTGTTTCCTCATCCTATCATATTGGATGACTTCTTGTGGGCTTTCGGAATTCTCAGATCAAGGGCATTTTCACGCCTTCGTGGTCAAAATCTCGTTTTGGTCCCTCTTGCAGACTTGGTAAGGCGTTCATTTCTTTCTTCAAGTTGCTTTCAGCAACAATAAAGTAAAATATATGGAATCTATACTTTGCTACTAATTCAATGTTCTTGTGCAAAATAACTGTAGAGATGGAAGCTTACAAACTTTAGCCTTTCTAATACTATTGTAGTGTATAGCTGTGTGATTTGCAGAAAAAATCAATAAAGGGGAAAAAAAAAAGTATCCTTCAATGGTAGAAGTATGTGTCCCTCCCACATGTTCTATTTAAATTTTTTATTGCAAAGGTCTCCCAAGCCTACCGAATCAAATAAATGTTTGAGACTTTATACACGGATCATCTTTACTCTCTGATAAGAAAATCAAGAGCATTTAAGTGATTATCTTTTGGCTTGCCATGTTTGGGTCAAAATTTGACTTTCTGCAAATGTGGACCATCATTCAGATCAACCATAGCCCCAGCATAACCACAGAAGATTATGCCTATGAGATTAAAGGAGCAGGTCTTTTTTCGAGGGACCTCTTGTTTTCTCTGCGGGCACCTGTTGCTGTCAAGGCTGGTGAGCAGGTGAAGCTTTTCGACTTAAATGTGTCTTTTTCTATTACTCCAGTAACTATTTGCAGCCAAAATGTAACTCAAAAACGCGCTCCTATGGTGAGAAAAACTTTTGAATTAATTGCATCCTATGGATCCAAGTATATATTCTTTTGCTAGTTTGACGTGGATACCAGGTATTTCTGAATAGCACTACCTATGACCAAAATTATTGTGGCATACAATAGTACAAATATAACAAGGACAATTTTCATGCTTATGTCGCCATTGGTTTATACAATAACATAAATCTCTCATGAGAACTACTGAGCTTGAAACTGCTGCTTCATTGACACCAGAAATCCATGACGGGGCCTTGAAAGTTTACTTAGAAAGCCTTTTATTGTATATTTACAAGTTATGTTTCCATCAGACTTGTTTGCACATGACAGCTGACTTGGACAATTATTTGTCAGGTTCTAATCCAATATGATCTGGATAAGAGTAATGCTGAGTTAGCTCTGGACTACGGTTTCATAGAATCTAAGTCAGATCGCAATGTGTATACTTTAACGTTAGAGATATCTGAGTCTGATCCATTTTTTGGGGACAAACTCGACATTGCTGAGTCAAATGGTTTGGGTGAGACTGCATACTTCGACATTGTCTTGGGCCGTTCTCTTCCTCCAGGAATGCTCCAATATCTGCGCCTGGTGGCACTTGGGGGAACTGATGCATTCCTCTTGGAATCAATTTTCAGAAACACAGTCTGGGATCACCTTGATCTGCCTGTAAGCCATGCAAACGAGGAGCTCATATGCAGAGTGGTCAGAGATGCCTGTAAATCTGCTCTATCGGGCTTCAGTACCACCATTGAAGAGGTAAACTTTTATCCTTCTTTTTCATTACAAATCCCATTCACTCTCCTCTTAAGAATTTGATTCTCCTTGTGCAAATATGGAAAGGGTATGCAATCAGAATTTTTTTTTCTCATTCTTCTTTAAAAATAATGATATTTGTCAGATCTTTTCAAACTTAAGGGAATATTTGTCCTGATTATAACAGCTAAATTTTCTTTTCTTTACATCTTTTACATAAATCAGTTGTAACCATCCAGCAAGGTTTGAAGGTCATGTTGTTCATTAAACAAAATAGCAACATCATTTACCTTGCTGCCTCAACCGATGTTTATTTAATGCTTTATTGCTGCTTGTAAAAAGAAATTACTATCTTTAAATAGGTAGTAGCACGAAGCTTGTATTACTTAAACATGTGTTGCAGGATGAGAAGTTGATGGAAGGAGGAAATCTTGATCCAAGGTTGAGAATTGCGGTTGGAATAAGAGCAGGAGAGAAGAAGGTGCTGCAGCAAATTGATGGGATCTTCAGGGAGAGGGAACAGGAATTGGATGAGTTGGAATATTACCAAGAAAGAAGACTGAAGGACCTTGGTCTGGCTGGGGAACAAGGTGAAATCATCTTCTGGGAGCCAAAGTAGGATATGCAAATGTGTCCCTGTGGCTCGAGGGTTCGAGCTGATACTGGAAACTTCATCGAAGTTACCAGAATTTAGCATCTTCCGTTAGAAGAGACATCTCCATTTTAAAGGTCACTGAGAAGAGAAGCTGGAGCCCATTAAATGAGCATCATTCAATTATGTCTACGAGAGGTTTTGCTTTTAGAATCTTAAACGAATCATTCCTATTTCACTAACACTTCTAGTTATCAGGGAATTATGAATGTATAGCTTGCGGTATTTTCTTGTGTACAAGCTATATTTTCTTCTGTATTTAGTAATGAGTCCAGGAATTTTACCCTAGAATTGCTTTCTGCAGATGATATTGTCAAGTTCATGCATGAATAGTTGTCCATGCATTAAGACAGTACAATTTAGTTATAATTTCTGCCATTATTTCCTCCACACATTATAATCAAGTATTTGCTTGAAGCTATCTTGGAAGCAGAACTTTTATCAGTTATGTAGAATTGAACTGCCTGCAAAGTACCAAGTGATCTAATGCAATGTTTGTTTAACAGGCTGGTACCCTTCTAATGAATTGCCAATTTACTGAACTGCATACACCTGATTTGTACTGCAGTAGATTTCATATTCTGATGGTTTATTTCACTGACTCCGCCTAATAGAGTTGAAATCGGTTCAAAAATCAGTTCTCATGCATTACATCTCAACAGCATTTCCTTTCCTTTTCACATTTGAAGAACAGTGAAATGCTACAATATCTGTATTATCATTGATCAACTATGAGATTATGTGACAGCACTGAGCACAAATGAACAGGAAACCTGAGGCTGAGGATGGAGGCGGAAAAAATGGGCACTAAATACATGGAAAATGAAAAAATGAGGATCAAACTTAGAACTGCCAAGATGGGAACTCGAGGAATCTCTTCTGCCGTTTCTTACAAAACTCTAATGTATTTGTATAGATGGTCATTTACGGACTTCTATGTGAAAGCACCAGGGCGTGTCATCAGCACAATTTCTCGGAATCTTAACACAAGTTAAAGTCTGTAGCTTGAGTCACCGTATTTCAGTGGAGTTATCATGACCTAGTAAGTCATCACATGTTCCCAAACAGAGACATTCCTGAGGATTTGCATAGAAATAATCTTCCTCCTTGGGTTTGTCCACAATCACTTCCCGGCGACTTGGCTGTCCACTCCTTTTCTCATGTGCTAGCCGTACAGCAACTCCAAATTGATGCCAAGAAAGTGTTCCATTCTGATGCATGTCCAGCAACTGAACAAGTCTTTTTCGATCTAGCAGGATGGACTTTTTGAACCCAAGATACCTGCATGAGAACAAAATCAGGAGTGTTTCAGGGATTACCTTTCTGGATATAGCTTTGTTTGCTTCAGATTCTCATGAACAGAAATGCATACCTCCGGTGACCTTCCACAAGTTTTGCCATGTTGCCATCATATGTAGGTACGAATATGTTGCTGGCTGTAGAAACCATAAAATCTAGGGCTGCCATTTGAGATGAATGATTCTGAAAAAGTTGTAGCTTTGCAGTATCTAACAGCATTTCCTTTTTCACCTGAAGTCATAATCAATTATTCAGATTCCAAGGAACTATATGCTTGTGTTCAAGCAAAGATTCAGCAGAAAGAAAAAAATTTACTAGTGGCAAAATCATACTTGGTCACCTCCGTCCCAGCCTAGGATTTGCTAATCAAATGGCACCTCGTTTAGCATTAGACAAAGATCCAGGAAAAAGGGAGGGGTGAGAGATGTCTGATAAATATTCAGATTCAGAGTCTTCAACCATTTAGAAGGTCTCATTTAGGTTATTTCTTTCAAACAAGAGGACAGTTTAAATAATGTAAAGGGTTATCATTATAGACATAAATGCCACATATCAGTTTCTAACAATCCAAAAACAGATTGAATCAAGGATTAGCCAGCAGCTACTGAGACGAACTCAACAAAGTGCATTGTCTTTAGCCTCAGAATGAAGGCGTAAGCAACAACTGAGTAAACAATCACCATGCATGAAAGAATATGTCTCGCAAAAAGAAGTGCCAGAGTTTGGCAAAAGCCAAGGGCCTCTTAAGCATTCAACAGAATTGCAATAGTGGTATTGCAGTTTAAAGAATTAGAAGTTACAGAATGGTAACGAACTCACAATTCGTGGAAATGCAGCTTTTAGTGCCGCCAGTCTTTTTTCACCGCCATAAATCTCACCAGCTGCAATATAGATCTGTATATCCTTATCAAAACCCAATGCCTGCAAAACCAATGCTGCCTCCTCGGGTGTCAAAGGACACAGACCCTGTGATCTTTTCTCTTCAGACACTATCTCTTTCTCTCTCCACCATGGGTATGCATACCTGAAATAACGGGGCGATATATTGTAAACTATACCAATATCATCTCTTGATGCACAACAGAGCACAAACTACTTCAAATCATACACTATTTTCATAAACAGAATGACAAACTAAATACTCTTTGGGTTGGATTTAATTCTTCTCTTCTCTCCAAGAAGCCCAAGTGTGAAGACATTTGTCACAATTCAGATGACAACTCAGACTAATGAGGAAATAACCACCTTGACCACGATAATATTTGCTTGCTACTTTCGGTCTCCTCTCAAAGTTATGTGGCATTATTAGTCATCTGATTTTTGGCTATGACTTATGACCTCAATCACTTTTATCTCTTAGCAACTGTAAACTGATGGCAAACTTCTACATATATAGGACTTTGTAAGCCAATAAAGACTAATATAGCATATATCAGTCTTCATATAATCACTCCCGAAAAGAAAGTATCAGCTTTCAAACATAACAGACCTCAAACGCTTTAGCTCCTCAGCTTCTTCACTGGAGCAGCCATGAGTACAACCTGAGAAAGCCAACATGTCCATCTCATATCTCAGATGCAATGCCACGAAAGGTCCTTTTTCCCGAAGAATACGGATCAATTTGTAGCCCAGATTCTCAATCTGAGAAGTGAACTTCAAACCCTGGAAATTAGCCCTGCACCTGAGTTTTTGAAGATCAAGTGGGATCCCATTGTTTGCCAGACGTGTATCAGTTCTGTTAAAGTGCAACACCTTATATTTTCTAAAAAGTGGCAGAATCTGCAAATAGAACCAATCCCATCAATCATCTGTGTAACTGAGCAGTAAAGAAAATAAGTCACCTGGATCGTTCATAAAATGTTTTTATGCTTACAGTTGTTCAATTAATATTAGAATATGGTAGTTCTTCTATTCAGATATAAACAAGTTAAACGTGTACAGACCTGTTGCAAATAATATTTTTCATTTGACCAGCTAACAGGAGGCATCTGAAAAGGTTTGTATCCATATTTCTTGCTAAACTTCTTTGGCAGCCTTTTGACAATTCGAACTTCATCTCTTAGGGAATCAATGAAATGCCTCACATCAAAGATGTCCTCAAAATCACTGTAGAAGAAACCTAAAAGTTGAAACTTTAAAGCAGCAATCAATCAAAAATGTTCTGCAACTTTTCAAGAACAATGAATATACCTAGGGTCAGCCCAGAAAGATGTCTTATCAAGCTCCGGAACTACCAAAGTGAGATTCAAAAGCCGTGCAATAGCCACCATGTCACATATCTAAAAGCATCAAATTAGCAGAATAAGTAACCCAATTCTGAATAATAAATCAGGCAAATAATAAGGAGCAAAAATACAAACCGCAGCACGCATTTGATTCAAGCCCCCGTTGCAAGACACCATAAGAAAACCATTACTTGTATAGTTTCCTGCAAAACTTTAGGTGTTATACAATCTCATTTTTCCCAAATAAAAATTAAATTCTTAAAAACTTCTTCAAATAAAGAAGCATAGACTCTAATAAAGTACAATTTACTAAAACATGAATATCATAACAAAGAATTTCCACATGCAGAGTGATAATACAATTTTTATTAGGGCTATGGTTTGTGACACAATCATCTTAGGGCACTAATACTTGCAGAGGCATGAAATCACTTGCACATACAGAAGTAAAATCTTGAAGTAATTTGAGTTTCACAAGGAAATGCCTAAGGTTCCACAAAGGTGCCACTAGAATGTTCCTCAACATTAAGAAACTCCAATAACTTGGTCAACAAACCAACAAAGTCGGCCTTAATGGTTTACACTTTCAATCATTTATTAATAAATTTGTAGTTCATTCCTTGGGCTTGTTCGATGAATTCCTACCGCTCAATGAAATGTTAAGAAGTCTCAAACCTCCATCAACTTGTAGAAGAGAAACGTTATTACCACTTGGACCAGAACATAGCTTGTTCAAATAATAACACTATGTTGAGCCAGGAATTAAAAATGATGGATCTCTTTACAATGATGTATTCAGTCTGAGCATTTGTCAACAAAAGGATCACCCAGGAAAAGTTCTCATAATTACTGGGACAAATCAACTCAAATTTTTCTATTTATCAATCTTCTTGACTTGCTCCCATGGAACACAAGTCCAAAAAATTGAAAAAAAAAAAATCATTACTTACAACCTCCTTTTTATCTCTCCCACATTTTATTACAGAATTATTTTTCCTTTATAACTCGGAAGAGATATATCAATGTTTCTTGATATTGTCAGCCTAGTTAAAGGGCATCCCATTCTATCTTCATGGATTTATTCATTTATGAACTCTCATGATAAACAAAAAACACTACATAGAGAGCTCTTTCAGGTTTCTGCAATAACTAAAACCGAAATCAAATCCATGGCGAAAATCACACAAAAACCAAAGAGCCTCGAGTAAACACCACAATCATTTAATCTATCAGCCTCAATATCATATCCACACAGTAATTACTCCACTAAAAAACACACTATAAATAAAATTCCATACTTCATCACTTGAACAACCACACCCACCCACTTTCTATAAGCTTCTATAATATTCTATTCTACAAATCAACATCACAAACTGTCATGTGGATGATTCATCGCCTAATTAAACCAAATAAACCGCATCCTTCTGCAAAACATTTAAAATACGAGGCTACTTGCAGTAACAAGAAAATGAATACTCTAAGCTAATCACAAACGCGTAAAAATAAAAAAATAAATAAATAAAGTAAACTTTATGAGTAAAAACAACAAGCAGCCACTTCCCATAATCCTAAACCTAAAGTCACCAAATAATCCTCAACTGGGTTTGCATAACCCAAATTGAAATCCATGTTGACAAATAAAATAAAATAAAAGACAAAAAGATACTGACTTGGGGGAAGGAGAGGCGGTGGCGATTGAATATCGACGTCTATGCGACGATGAGGAAGAACTTTCAACGGCCAGAACTGTCCGAGAGCCACTAACTGAACCAAACAGGTCCAAAGCAAAATGCTGGAACATACCCTTATGAACCAGACCTGTAACCGCGTCCGAGGAATCACAGGCGCTGGGAACTTGTCGCATCGAAGTTGAATATTCTCTGATCTAACTTCCATTTCTCTTCTTCACTCCTCATCGCCGCTTCATTAAATTAGTTTCCCAGAAGATCTAACAAGAACCCAGTTCGATTCCCGCAACAAAATCACAGAAACGCACGCGCATTGTTAGAAAGAGAGGATCTTGAACGTGCGATTCGGCCCCAGTAGAAGACTGAAACGTTATAACCAGTAAAAGTATTTGATTTATTCATGAATTAGGCTACTTTTTGCAAGAGATCAAATTAAAGAAAGACGCAAACACATTAAAAAAACGACAGATAAGAGAGTCACGAGCCAAAAAAAGAGAAACAAATAAATCTGACCCAAAAAGAAACAACCGTCAAGTTCTCTACCTTTGTTTTTTTTTTTTTTTTTTTGCTTTTTNCCCAAAAACAAACAACCGTCAAGTTCTCTACCTTTGTTTTTTTTTTTTTTTTTTTCCTTTTTTCCTTTTAAAAATTTTCCCGGAAAATCTTCTGTCTCTCTCTCTCCCTCTCTTTATTATTATTTTCTCGTTGCAGAGACAATTGTCAAACTTCTGGTACTTCTATTATTATTATTGTGCTGTTTCTCTTCAGTGATCTGGAAACGGAACTCATAAATTAGTTTAACTCGGAGCCTTCTGAATCAAACTGCGTTTTTCTTTTGTTATTATTATTGCCATCGGACGGCTCTGATTAAAAACTTATACTTTTAATTAATTATATTCTACATTTTTTTAAATATATAAATATATATAATTAAAATGCTTAGATTATCATCATAACCTGTGTCTATCCTTACCCATTATCCCCTAAAATTCAATTCATATGTTTGTATAAAATTTAAATTTAAATTGGATAAAAAGATTTTATAGTTTAATAAATACAAGATAATGACAATGGATAAAACATAAACAAATAAAATCAAACAGAACTCGACTATGACAAAACCAAGGTTTGAGGACTCTTTCAACCCAGTTTACAAACAAACTGAGTTTGGAGATAGAATTGATGAATGCACAGTTTGGTTTCTTGTTATCATTGTTTGGATACTTAAAAAGTGATACCAAAAAGCAGATTCCACATGGTTTGTATTAAAATTGAAATATATTTGAAAATGTGTATGCATCTTTCATTAAAAAAAAAAACAAGAAGGTAATTAACAATCTTTAAATCATGTTTAATGGTTGATTATATTACCATAATTGACGACAATTTAAGAGGCTTAGCTGAAAAAGTGTCATAGCAGGTGAATTTTAATTTGATTGATTGTTTACCTTAAATGTGGAAATATTTCCACATTTCCACTTACGCTTTTAGAGTTTAATTGTATATGTAAAAGCACTTTTGACCAACGGTCACTGTAAAAGTGCTTTTTTTCAATTTTTATAGAATCAATCTGCAGATGAAGTTCAAATTATGGGTTTCTAAAAATTTTAATTAGTTCTTCTTCTTTTTTTGCTTTTTCTTTTTCTTTTTTAGTGAATCTAAGTAAGAAGAGAATATTCTTGTGTCTGATCCTTTTTTTAATTATTTTTTCTTTTATTAACATTTAAAAAATAATAATTAGTAAGTGGGAGGATGATCCTTCTTGCACGTTGTTAGATTACGTAATTATAGTTGATTGCTAGAAATTAAAGGCTATCCCTCACCTCATCAATCCACTAAAAGTCCCTTTTGGTTTGAACTCCTTGATCAAATTTGGAATAGAAAGCCGAATAAAAAAGGATCAAGATGATTATTCACTCTTTTTGTTTGATTACGAAATCAAAAATTGATTCTTTTTTAAACTGTTTAGATTATAAAAACACAAAATTAGAATTAATATTAATTTTTTAAATTAATTTCCTATAAAAATGAATAAAATAAATTAATATATACCATTATTATTAAAAAATATGAATTTTCATCTTTCTTATACTTTATTTATTTTTCTTCTTTTTATCCTTTTTAAACAATATTATGACCTTTGTTTCAATTTATTAACAATTTTTTTAAAATATTATAACTTTTTTTAATTATTTAACCTTTTCTTAAAATATTGTAGCTTTTTTAATTTATTAACCCTTTTTAAAAATATTAAAACCTTTTTTAAATTTATTAACCATTTTTAACTTAGACATGTTATATATATTTTATAAAATGGTTAAACATATTAATTTGTTTTCTTATTAATTATTAAATGGTTAAAATTTATTAACTTATAAATTTGTTTCCTTATCCATCACAAAAAAAACAAACATGCTTATCACTTTTATCATTCCGAAATGAATACTAGTTTACAAATTTTGTAAATATGTAAAGTCAAATTCATTTAATAATAAATAGTAACGTATGAATAAATAAATAATGTCATATCAATTTATGTATAATAGTTTATATAAAATTTTTTTGCAAATATAACATCATTCCTAAAAATAAGTTTGTCTTCTATAGTTGCTTTACACAACTTGATTCATAAGAAAAACAAATTTTGGCATTAGTGCAAGACCCTTACCAAACAAAATTAAATTGTGATTGTGTCAAAACTCTTTCATGACTTTAGGATCTATTTTATAGAGAGTAAAACTTCACTGTCAACATTTATTGGGTTTTTGTTGGCATGATTTTTTACATTTGAGAATAGCAAGACTTCCAATTTTGTGATATTGTTTTTGAAGAACAAAGAAAGTTATATTGGTGATTGAAAACCCCAAAGATTAAAATTAATATGAGCTGTATGATCTAGAAAATCTTTATTCTATTAGTAATGTTCACAAGAAAAGTTACCTGATATAGATATGGATATGAAAATTGTAAACAATAAAGATAAGAATTCCTTTAATAAATAATTAAAATAGAGAATAATTTTCTTTTAATATTATTGATGATTTGCAGTCTTATATAACCAAAGAATTGATGATAGTTATGAAACCAAGTAGAAAATAATAGTTTTACCAAATACACTTAGGGGAGTGTATTCAATTAAGACTTTTAAAGACTTTTACAAAATTAAAAAGTTGAGGTGTATTCAATTAAGACTTTTGTAGACTTTTAGATACTCTATGAAAGTCATGAGGTATTCAATATAGACTTTTAAAGATTTTTTAAAAGTCTGTAAAAGTCTTAGGGTATTCAATCAATACTTTTTAAAAGTATATGAAATGAGGTATTCAAAAAGTTAATGACTTTTATAGACTTTTTTATATAATGACTTTTGTAAACTTTTTAATGAGAAATATAAATAATAGACTTTATAATTTCTCTTTACTATTTGTTATGACTTTGAATGACTTTCAAGTTTCATTTATTTCTCTCAATTCTATCTTATTCTCTTTGTCAGCTCTCTTCACTTCTTCTATTTCCAGCCGAAAAACTTTGTCATATCTTGCATATCCACTAGAAATATTGGTATTTTTTTCACAACTACCACTGCTCCACTATTAAACAGTTTTGCACAAACTGCTTGTCTTGTTTAAATATCTCTTTCAACTTTTTTGTTTCATGTTACAGATCTAATCTGTATTTAGCTTATCTATTTCAATGATAGTCAAGCTGGGATTTTTTTTT
>JANKKB010029243.1:0-21090 GCA_026225775.1 Bursera palmeri | reverse complement strand
AAGAGGAATATAATTAACAAAACCAATATAAAGGATGGTCTAAGTTCTTTTATTAAAGAAAGTAAATATCAATTTTTCAGGAGATGTGATCCTAAATTCACTAATTTTGAGCTCCATAAGTTGCTGAAATTCAAAACTACTGGTTATGATTCAGCACGCAAAGTACGTACAGGAAAGCAAGGAGCAAAAGTGCATTATAACAGAGGAAAACAGAGGACAATACAGTATGCCTTATTATTGAATAGAAATACTTACCTTCTCTTCTGCAAATTTAGCCCAAAATCGTGCCATGGCTCTTTGATAAGGATCTTTGGGCAGCAATGGTCCATGAGATTTTCTTTCGATTTTACATTGACTTGAAGTTTATGTTTATGATGCTTTAATTTTCTCTTTAGAAATTAGAAACCTTGTAGACCGTGCCATTGTGCACGTAATTGCACTCGTCACATCTACTAGACAAACTAATAAAAGTCCACGTGTAGCATTGGTGAAGAATTCTTTACAAGGTAATTGAAGACGGAAGAGAGACAAAGTTTAGAGTCATCTCGTTTTGATGTTAGCCATCCTATTACTGCACATCAGAGCATAGAATGGGGGATGTACGTGATGGAAACTCTATAATTATTGTACCATAAGACACAAAGGAAATTACAAGGAAATTCAAGACGGAAAAGAGACAAAGTTTCGAGTAAAAAAAGTCAAGTCTCGTACTGACCAATACCTTAAGATTATGGCTCCATACATATCAGCTTTAATTCTATTGCGATTAACCCGTGGACCAGCTTGCTTCTATTGTCAGATTTTAAAAGATTCGAAATCCGAAATGAATCACCATCACCACAGCTGTAATCTGACATTGTGTTTCAGATTATTCAAAACGAATTACCACCGCTCCTTTACTCAAAATTGGAGTGCCGTGCTTCTCAAAGCTTCAAGCTCGAAGAGGAAGGAAAGAGCATTTTATTAATTTTTATTCACAGTTGTTAACGTATGCTGCAAGCTAGCTTCAGGCCCAGATACTAATTATAAGTTAGGCTTATTTGTAAGGGATCTCAGACCAACTCTCTCTGCTTCCAACGACATCCTCAATCAGGGATTTTCAAGCAAGTATTTTTTATTTTTTAATTTCTTCCTATGTACCAAAAGTCTTTGTTTCTATTGCTAAAAATACCATATAATATTATTGTTATAATCCTGTTGAAATTATTAAATATTTGATAGATATCTTATGGATTCTCATAATGAGAGAAATTGATGCCTGTCCATATTTTGTTTTAGAGTTAGAGGCATGTTATGATCCATCATTTTTATACAATATTATTTACTTAGATTTCAAGCATCGCTACTGCCTTGCCGATGTCTGGGCATAACGGAACCTTTCCACCACCAGAAGCAGGTGCTGTAATTTCCAGTACCGTTGGAACACAGCTGCCCCGTGGACAGGTACCCCTCTATCTCTCTTTGTCCACGCAAAAATTGATTGTTTGATTATGTCTATTGTTGCTCAGAATGAAAATTATATTTGCATTCTCCAGAAAAATGCGTATTGAATCGATTGATAGTTCTAAGTCTCATTAAGACTATGTAGCGTGCTGTTATGTATGGTGTGTATAAAAGTTGTGCAGTGTAAGCTTAATTTGACGAGTCTACAGAGACGCAGCATGTTTGATGTGTTAAGCTTAATTAGAGATTGGTTTAATTTATATGTGATGATTGGTTTGTATATATGTTGATAGGATGGTTCCTTTGATGAAGATAACATGGTCTACAACAAGATCAAATGGTTAGACTTAAAATCAAACGGTACAAAACATTCTTCATACTTTTGGATGACTGATTAAACCTTCTAAACCCTAGATCTTCTAGGATTCGACACAAAATCCCTTCAAATAGACACGGGTGGGTGTGTTGAGCATGTGAAAACAATTCCACATCATTAAAACGAGGCTAGAATGGTGAAAGGTGAGTAATTTCATGCAAAAGATAAAAAAGAAAAACAAATTTTCTTGTTGAAACCGTATGCATGCACTCAAAAGAGAGCAAAACGTGTGCGTTTTGTGAAGAGATGAGAGGTGGCTTTAACAAGTGAGAGGAGAAAAGAATGAATTCATACTCAGTGTTACAAAAATCCTTAGCCATCAAATTACTCATTTGCCATTCTATTAAAATGAGTTAATACTTTGCAAATGGGCTAAGGGCAATTCCGTCTCAACAAATTTTCCACTTAAGTCCAAGTGCATTATAGGCTTATTGTTTCCCAAAAATAAGCCCAATTGCCAAAGCTTTTGTTAAGCAAATCAAGCCCAATAATTCTCCAAACCTTAAATTTTTAACATTTAAACAAAATCCAATTAGAATAGGTACAACCCATTTTAATTAAGTTTAACTCACACACACAATTGCACGTACATCTGTTCATAATTACAATTTAATCCAAGAAAAATATCAAATAGATTCAAATATTTGTAATTTTATTTCTTAGTCTTTAAAAGGTATTTGAAGAGAATTAAGTGCAATCTTAGGGACCTAATAGATATATTTAATTACAAGCTCTAACAAATTGCTCTCAATACCCTTATATGTCATAAAAGTAATGGATTTAGTTTTTTAACTTTGCACGACTCCACTATAGGCACAGAGCTATGCTCTTGAATTAAATATTTTAATCAAAAGAAAACTTAATAATTTTAATTTGATTAAAATTAATATTCAAAATTTTATCTATTAAGCAAGAGATACATAGATACCCATATGGGATATTGAAAATTGAAGCTGTGTTAAGTTTACCATTTTACCCCTCTAATACTTCTTAACCATTGAGATCAGTTTAACCTAATGAATGAATTTAGTTTAACGAACTCATTTTATTAAACACTTAGCTAAGATTCATCATTGAAGACCTTGAAAAATCCATAAGACGGTATCCCTTAAATGTTTAGGAGTCGTGAATTCCATATTTATTAAATAGTATTCTTTGTTTCATAGAACGTATAGTTTCAACTAGCTAAGGTATTGACCTATGTTTATTAAGGTCTCACTTTCTATGTTAATCAAAGACTATAACCTCAAATCCAAAGCTATACTACCCATTTAGGATTAAGGTATGTATGTCCAAGTTACTCGGTTGTGAAGTTTTATATTTATAGTAACGACAATTATAGTGAACAATAAACCTCACATGGCCCTATTCAATGTATATATTATGCACAAGTGTCTTTGCCTTTAAGTCTCCACTTTAATGATTTGAGATTTGTTTTCCCCACATAGGCAAACAACATAATAACCTTGTTCAAATAGAGAGTCCAACTCTATTTATAGGTTATGAATAAGATTTGAGCTACAATTAAGTGCTGGGTCTCCCACCTTATATAACCGGATACTTAATTATTTCAGTGGCTCTAAAAACTTGATCATTAATGATAAATTGGCATGTCTGGAGATATGAGCTAAGCTAGAAACTTGTTCTATTTTATATATCTGAACTCTAAAATAATCAATAACTTTTTAAGATAATATTTTTTAATTAAGAATTTCATTATATAGAAAAAACTTTTTGATATACATTTATGGGAATAAACGAAAACAATGGATTTGAGAAGAGTGGCGGGCCGCTGGCGGCTGTGGAAGGAAGAGAAGGGATATGAGGACTGAAGATGAGTCTTCTAAGATAGTTTCCACTAGTAGTGCCAATGACTTGGTGGGTCTAATTTTTGTTTTTGCATGCAATTTTTTCTTCTTGTAGGGGTTTGATTTAATTTTCAGGTTGATATATTAGAAAATTAATATAAAAGAAAAGGAGAATTTTGTGGTATATATATTTTAATTTGGATTCAAGTTTTAGGAAGTTTGAATCTTGATATCTAGAAAATACAATAATATCTTTTAAAGAGAGAAAGAGGAGGAAAAGTCTATGTGCAGCTGCTACATTGTAACACCACCAATCATATGGGCCATGACTATCACATGTCTTGAGGTGACATTTATACGATATGGCATGATTAGTGGTGCTAGTGGTTGCACAGAGACCTTCTCCAGGAGGAGAGATTAAAAAAAAGAAAAATATTTCTTTTATTTCTTAATTAACGATAGTAGAAATATAAAAATATCCACATTTTCTTAACTAATGACTTTAACACTTTGGATTGAATCCAGTAACTGTGAAGTCAAGCCTATAACGTTACGCACACGTACTAGAAGAAGCAAACTTTGGATTTCTGCAAATTTGACCGGGCAAGCTTCTGCATAAATCAACGCTCTTGCAGATTTACTATGATCAAGTTTATATTACAAATGGGTCAGCCTATAACGTTACGCACACGTAAAATAGCTTGACCCAATTGCAATATAAACTTGATCATAGTAAACCTAAAAAGGCACTGTTTCTGCAGAAGATTGTTGCCTTATTCATGCAAAGCTTGTCCAGTCAAATTTGCAGAAATCCAAAGTTTGCTTCTTCTAGTTGGAATCTTATATTTTATTTTATTTTATTTTTGTTTATTGTTGATCATGTAAGTAACAAGTATCGTTTTGTTCTGATTTAACCCAAAGCTGCACTTTCTCTTTTTAGGGTACTCAAAAGTTCTGGACCATTTCAAGATGTAAATTAAACCTTGTAGTTATGAGCCGATCATCTTTAACATGGTAATATTTTTGAACGCACAGGTCTCATCAGCTGGCCCTAAGTGTGGACGGAGGTAGAGCAGGGCAACATCTCCAGGAACAAAGAAATGAAATTCGGATTATTATTTGGGTAAAATTTATAATCATTTTCCAGAGATTCTCAATCATAATAAGTATGATTGGACTCTTATTGGATCCTCTTGTAGCATACATGTTTTGGATCAGAGATGGGTGCTTTCTAGTTGACCCATTAACGGGGATTGTAGCTTCTATTCTGCTTTCAGTCTTTGACCTCCATTATATAGCATTGAAACTCCATAATTTTTTCGAAGGTGGAACTAGTAGATATTTCTTATTGTTACTCGATGTTGTCAGCATCTTTCCCGCTGCACAGGCAAGTCATGCAGACTCTTTTACTGCTAAATTTAATCTTTTCTAGTGTATAATTTTATATTATTGTACTGTAGGTGAGTCAATTAATTAATCTTTACAATTATTTTATAATTTAATTGTCTTAAGTTTGTAGGTAAAAAACAAATTATCCAGATTATCGTACATATATTTGAGCTAAAAATACTTAAACTTGAGCTAAAAATACTTACACTATATTTTAGTTCAGCATACGTTCTCGCTTGACCTTTCTTCTTTTTACCAAAAACTTTAATAGCCCTATGATGGCAATGGCAATGGGAGAGCCAGTTTAATTATTTTTCTTTATTGTTTCCAAAAGAATCAAGTTTTTCTTATAAACCCACTTTTCAATTTCATTTCCATTCCACTAAACTCTAAATCTACTTTGAACTAAACATAGAACGACTTTCAAACTTCTCTTGTTAAATTTCAGACTGTTAAGATTATTTTGGCTCTAATACTATATTAAGAAATCACTGTACATAAAAACATCAATATATTAGATAAGGAGTCCATGTATGCTATTTGTACTCAACACTTACAAATATATCAAGAAACTTGTGTTCTACATTTCAGGAAGTCATAATCAGACCAGCAAATTAAATATCTTTATTTATATTAGACATTGTCCTACGTCTATAATTTCATACTCCTTGCGGATTATCTTGAGCTGTCCAGGTGATACTGATTATTTCGAACAAACAAGAATTCATAAGCAATCAACAATTGGTTTTGCTAAACATCTCGATAGTGTTCCAACATTGCCGAAGATTAATTCCAGTGTTCAAATGGTCAAGAAAAGCGATAAGTTCTGCAAACTTAGGTGATTTGTTCCAGGTGTTCTGCTTTTGTAACCTCTATTTCAGTCAAGTAAGTTCAATTACACAAGGATATTTGTATTTATTTGTTTAGTAAATTCAATTTTCAAATATTATTAAACACATTTGGGTTTGATAGCTTAAAAATATAAGTAATTATCGCCAATGTTTCTAAGATTTATTATTATTAGAACTTTTTTCATCATTAATTGGACGTACAATTACTTTTCAGCTGTACATTTTTGTAATCGACTGTTGACTTGCTGGTCTTTTAGTTATACGGAGCCATCTGGTATTTATTAGCCATATACAGGCAATTTCAGTGCTGGATTGAAGCCTGCGCAAGCGATGTTGCATGCATTTCTCGTCTTTATAATTGCGATAACCCAGACGTAGATAGACTTAATAGATATTGCAATGTAGATGAATATGATTATGGAATAGTCCTTGAAGCCGTTAAGTATGGATTTCTGGATTTCTACGGTGACCAATTGCATATGAAGATTTTATATTGTTTCCGACAGGGCCTGCAAAATCTCAGGTTTGTGCAATATTAATATGCTTTCTTCTGCATAAATGGTTAATGATTTCCTTTCTCCTTGTTTGTTTGATCCCATTCCTTGCCAGTTTGGAGATGGATTCAGGGTTCAGAAAAATGTCCTCTATTATCCTTGGAAATTATTTGTTAAAACTATGGATGTCATTAGTATAAGTTAATCAAGCTTTAGAGTACAATAATCATGATGTTTGGTAAAAACTTTCAAAAGTGAGCAACTTTAAAGCTGATTATAAAATAATCTATTTTATAAAAGAGTTTCAAAAGAAGGAATGATGTTTTTAAAAATTAGATTTTTTTTTGATAATGCTGAGTACAAAGCTTTATGTACAAAGTTTGTACACAAAATGATGTGACACCAATTGGATAGTAAAATAAATACATAAAAGTCAAAACAATAAATAATGATTTATTCAACTCATCACTTACTTGATGTCTTGAACTTTAGATTCATAACATTATTTGATTTTTATGTGTATAAAATATCAAAATTACCTTCTATAACAACTATTTAAATTTTATAAAATTATTATATAAACATTATATTTATCGTTAAAAAAAAAAAAAAAGAAGAGCATAACAGGGCTGTCGAAGTTGTGTGAGTGATAGTCCGCATTGGTTGCTATAGTGATTGTATTGGAGCTTGTCTGTGATACCATCGACACTAGATGATTGACATGGGTCGATTAGTAGCAAGGTTATATTTAGTGTATGACAAATAATTTTGGACACTAGAAGGTGGTCAAAGATTTTCTTGTATATTTCACAACCTTACTGTTGCAAAATAATAAGTCAAATATCCAAAATACTCTTTACCATAAGTAGATTGGCTAATACAGTCATGATGATATTAATAGTGTTATCAGCTGCATTCTATGGCAGTTTGGTAATTAATCTCTGAAAAATTTTAATTCTATGAAAAATTACTGAACTCCGTTTACAAATATTTTCATCATATTAATTAAAAAATTTTAAAAATCATAAAATTATTTTGTAAAATAAAAAAGGTATGTTTTACTCATTTAATTCGACACTGATTTTTAGTAATAAAATTGAATTTACCAAATACCCATATACTACTTTTAAAAAACTTAATTGTTTTAAAATTTTGATTTATATTAAATATCTAATAACTTATTTTATAAGCTAACTATTTCTACGACACTGTCAAAACTGATTATTTCTTAAACTAATCAACCTTAAATATATAATTGGTCCTAAATATCTTCTCTTGTGGTCATTACTGGTAAATTACTTTTTATAATTAACATAAAATCTTGTGGTTGCATGCAAGTCCTATACTTACTTTCTTGATTAAATTAATCTCTAATTGTATATACATTCGAATCCAATATTTTTGCAGTAATTTTGGTCAGAACCTTGAAGCTGGTACCGATGTATGGGGAAATTTCTATACAATTCTTGCTGTCGTGTTTGGAATTCTTTCATTTTCCTTTCTTCTTGGAATTATTCAGGTTTGTGTATAGTATTTCGATTTCTTTTCTCTTAAATTTGCTTAATTTTATGTATGCCCTAATAAAGAACAGAGATTCTACCAATTATATGCATTTTGTGAAATAGTTATATCAGCAATCCTCCGCCCAAAGATTTGTGGCCACAGAAAGGAATTTGCGAGAGACAGAAAACTGGTTGCCTTTCAAAAATCTGTCTCGGGATCTTCAATCGCGGATAAAGAAGTACAAGCAAGACGAATGGCGAGAAACCAAAGTTGTGAATATAGAAAAAATGCTCTATAATCTTCCCAGGGAACTCAGAGTGGAATTGACTCGAGAACTATGCTCAGAAATATTGCTAAAAAATGTGAGTGATTTTGAATTTATAGAGCTGCTTAAGTGTTTAAGCCCGCTCTTGGCTATATCATTCATTCTGTTTATTTGTTGTTATCTTGTTATGTTAACGGTAGGCATGAATCGTGTGGACAAAAATAAACCCAATATGTTCGGGTTTAATTGGGTTTAGGTCCGGTTGTCTGATTAGTCAATTTAGTTGATATTTTTTATTTGGATCGGGTTTTGTTAATTTATATTATACAAAAAATAAAAAATTTTATATATTACATATAAAATGAGATGTAGTCTAGTGATGTTACAAAAAGTGTTTTTAGGATGGGGAATTGGAATCCTATCAAATGTACTATATTTGCCTTTGTCTTGCGAAATGTTCAACATACATGAAATACTTGTACAATAAATTTCCAAAATTGAAGCTGAAAGAAGTAATTAAATTGAGTTGAAACAAAAAACTGAAGTTCATTCTCCACATTTTGTCCATCAAATTATAGTAGAAATTATAGATTGAATTTATTGACCTTAATTAATTAATTTCAGCCAACCATCATACGTAATATATACTTGCATATCTGATGTATTCTTTTTCTCAATCTTGTATGTTTATATCAAGGCGGAAGAGTTTAGGAGGTGGAGTGCCGTGCCATTGGAGGAACTATGTGATTATTTTAAGCCAATTTTCTTTGTTGAGCGCACTCGCATTATCCAAGAGGGAGACCCAATTCATGAGATGGTCTTTGTGGTGCAAGGAACTCTATGGACATACACAAAAGCTGTCTCTTCAAACATAGCTGATCGCCGACACAGTAGCAGAATTGATCATCTGACAGATGGTAACTTCTATGGAAAAGACCTTATCGATTGGGTTCAGGTTGATCCCTACACATCCGACCTCCCTATTTCATCCAAAACTATTCAAGCGGTTACAAATGTTGAAGCCTTTGTTCTTATGGCCTATGACTTGAAAAATATATTTATCAAGCGTCATGAGATTCAGGCAGCAGTTCTTTTCTCACAGTTTCCTGAAGAAGGATCACGTTTAAGAAGGAATGCACAAAACCCTACCCATGCAGGATCTACCACCACCAACATAATCTCAGTAACGAAGGGCGCCTGTTAATATCTTGCTCAAGAACACTAAACTGGTCAAAAGTCTTCTTCTCTTGTTCATAGTAATCCTAGTTTTTGTTATAGGCTAGTGTTTTCTTTGGGACCCATAAAATTATGGGGATTGCTCTATAACAAATTCCATTGCATGACATTAAAGCAACAACTTAAAGGTTGCCAGGAACATGATATAAAACAATCTACACATGTTATCTTGTGCGTTTAAAATTGGTGTACGTTATACAATGTTGTATGCCGTTAATTCTATCTCGTTTCAAGGTAATAAACAAATCTTCCAAGTAATTTTTTTGCTTGAATTACTAAATCCTACAAGACTAGGAAAAGGGATGTGTTGAAAGATTTTGAGATTTGAGTACTCCACGTCTGGTGTCACAATTCCAAATATTAGAAAATTGTGTATACAGAGGATGAATATCCACTAGTTAAATACGAGCAAGCAATTTTCTCAACTAGCTAGAAAATGTTGCTAGATAAATAGACAAAACTTGAATATATATATATATATATATATATATATTTTCTTGTGCACTTAAGAAAGTGAGATATATATAAGTAAATTTATGGGAATAAGCATTAAAGAGAAAAAATTCTTAGTAAAATTTATTTCGTAAAAGTACTTAACTTAGATGGGACATTTTGTAAAAATTCTTAAATTTATAGAGTTTTACAAATTTCAAAAGGGGCACATGTCCCTTCTTGTCTTTACATAGTTCTGTCACTGAATAGTATTATGAGTGATGCTAGCAAGGTAAGCATCACCTTGGTATCATAAATGTCAAAGTTCGAAGATTAAAGGGAATAATCGAGCAATTTTAATATTTAATAATTCCTTAACAAATATTCATAAAAGTTATGATTAATTAAAATTATGCAATTCCAGTTTTCTTTAATAAAACATCAATTTAGTGCTTTTCAAATTCGCTAAAGTTTGCTTCTCAAGAAGGGGAAAGAAAAATACACAAACTAGTCTCACTTTTCAGTTTATATCTGATCACAGTAACCCATCAATTAAAGCTGCTGATCCATGGAAGATCTTTCACTGGGAAGAAGGTTGCACAGACAAATTTGAAGAAATCCAAAATCAGCTTTTTTCTAAACTTTCTATTATGCTATCCATGATCTTTTGAGACCCGAAACACAACTCAACACCTTTGTGACACGTGGTTAAGATGTGCGTACCCTTCAAATCTTTACTTATTCTCTTTTACGTTACTCTTTAATAGTTGTAAAGACAACCTCTTAGTGGGCTTTTAATATTGTAGCACAGGTAGCTGCTGCTTCACGAGTGCATTGTTTAACATTTATTTAACGATTTGAGTGATTACAATAAAACCAAGTCGATCTGGAGATTGATACTTCAAGTGATTACAATTGTAGTTTGAAGTCTTGGTATGTTCTTGGTAAAGTACTTCAAGGCTGTCTTGTAATTGATACTTAAAGAAAGGTTCTGTTTTAAGTCTAAAAGAGAATTTGCCCGACGAAGAGGGAAAGAATTTTATCGCTGAAATGACAAACACTAACAAATGGTAGAATGAGTGATGCTAGCAAGTTAAGAATCCCTTTGTTATCATAGAAATTAAAGTCAGATTAAAGGTAGTAATCTAGCAATCTTTTTATTAAATAATTCTTTGACGAATATTTTATTAAAATTATGATTATTTAAAATTATTGGATACCGTTATCTTTAGTAAAACATCACTTTTACTGCTTCTCATACTCACTAAAGTTTGCTTCTTTAGGAGAGAAAAAATACACCTTATTCTCATCCAATTAAGCCTATATCTGATCATAGTAATCCATTGAAGGTGCTGAGTCATGGAGGATCTTGCACTTTAAAGACGGTAACCGGTCACATCTGCAGATATCCACTTTAATCTATCTTTGAAATTTGAAATAATTTCTTTTCTAAATTTGGAAACAATATACTAGTTATATAATTATATTTACCTTCTAATAGAAACAATGATTGAAAAACAAATATATTTGAGGCAATAATTTGACTATGTATTTTCGTTAAACTTAAAATTTGGTAGGAAAACAAATATTTCATACTTATTTTTGGATTTATATAAATTATGGGATCTTAAGATCTAAAACAAAATTTTGGGACCTTACTAAATTTGGGACCCCAAGCAATTGCCTTAGCCACCTAGGGGTTAGGCCCCCAATTTCGACATCATTAGACCCTATTTTAAAATTAAATAAGGGTGAAATTATAATAAAAATAAATCCATAAGATAATTAATATTAAGTAAATGGACTTGAATAAATTTCATATTAAATAAATCCATGTATCTTTCTTTCTCTATAGCTTTCAAATAATTTTCCTCTCCCTTTCAGACACCAAAACTAAGAAATAATTTGATTGATTATTTTGCTATTAATTATTAGTATTTGGAGATTCAACAAGACAAAGTGAAACAATTGATTGGCACTAAAACCATCAAAAGTTTTTTTTTTTTTGATTAAAAAATTGAAGAAAAAATTAAAATATCGTAAAGATCAAATAATAATTTAATTAAACATTATCATTAACGTCAAATAACACTTTAATTAAGGTTATTATTAGAATACTTAAAATTTAATATGGAAGTAATGAGAGATTGTTTAAAAATATTTAAGAGATTACAACTATATCCTTGTTATATTAGAAATGGGGTCTAATGAGATAGAAAATGGTGTCTGAATAGAACTACTCTTTTTTTTTTTTTAATATATTTGCAGGTTGGGTAAATTTTGAAGGGCAGAGAGAATACTTTTGAATTTAATTAAGCAGGTTGTTCTTTTAAGATATACTTGTATAACTTTTATAAATATATTATCAGAGTTGCACAGTTGAAGCATAATGAATTTACATTTTGTAGGACTCGCTCCAGTTATTACTTTCAACAGCATCCTGGATCTTAATAAGGATAGTAATAGTTGAAGCGAGTGGTGTTAGATTTGATATAACACCTATTGTGTGCTTGAATTATTAAAACCTTTGAAAGGGAATATATGTTGCAAGACTTTGAATATCTGTCCAAATCTGGTGTCTCAATTTCAAAGAGAAAATAGAAATATATAAGCAAGCAAATAAACCTTAACCAGAAAGTTTGACTAGACAGAAATTGAATATCTTCTCCTATTTCTCTCCCTCTTTTTTTTTTTTTTTTTTTTAATATGCTTATACTTGTACAACGTATTTTCACTTTTAGAAGCTCGTAATGCATGTTCAATCCTTTTGTTGCATTCTTCGTGTGAATGCATTGACAGCGTGTCTGCCATATTTTCAGCTTGTGAAATAGGTGAAGTTAAGACTTAGAAAACAAGCATTTGTATTCAGTGTAGATTTAAGTCTTGATATGGTCTTGGTAAAGTACTTCAAGGCTTTTCCGTAATTAATATTTAAAGAAAGTTCGGTTTTGAGTCTGAAAGAGAGTTGCCCGATGAAGAGGAAAGGAACTTATATCTGAAATGACAAAAGCTAATAAATAGTATATGAGTGATGCTAGCGAGTTAAAAATCGCCTTGTTATCATAGAAATTAAAGTCAGAATAAAGGTAATAATCTAGCAATCTTTATATTAAATAATTCCTGGGCATAAATATTTTATTAAAATTATGATTATTTAAAATTACTGGATGCTGTTATCTTTAATAAAACATCACTTTACTGCTTCTTATACTACTAAAGTTTGCTTCTTTAGGAGAGAAAAAAATACGCCTTATTTTCATTCAATTCAGCTTATATCTTATCATAGTAATCCATTGAAGGTGCTGAGTCATGGAGGATCTTGCACTTTAAACAAGGTAACCAGTCACATCTGCAGGTATCCAAATTCTGCTTGATCATGTAAGTAACCAGTTTGAGCTAATATTTCTTTTCAACTTCATTATTTGTGCAGTTTGTGTTTCTGATTTGTAGTGACTGCATATGATCTTTAAATTAATAATGTTTTTGGAACACACAGGTCTCAGGTTGTGAATATAGATAGACCTACAAGAGGGCAACTTCGAGGGGAACAAACAAATTCATGTTACTCCGGCCCTGACTAAGGTTAGTTATTTGAGAAGTAAATAAAGACAACCTCTCTCTTAAGTATTCTCTTTTACTTTTACTCTTTAATACTTGTAAAGACAACCTCTTCGTTGGCTTTTAATATTGTCCTACAAGTAGCTGCTGCTTCAATAGTTCTGGAGATATGGTCTTGGTCAAGTACTTCAAGGCTGTTTTGTAATTGGTACTTGAAGAATGGTTCGGTTTTAATTCTAAAAGAGAGTTGCCCGATGGAGAGGAAAATAATTTTATATCTGAAATGACAAAACAAATCGCATAATGAGTGATGCTAGCAAGTTAGGAATCCCCTTGTTGTCATAGAAATTAACGTCAGAATAAAGGTAAAAATCTAGCATTCTTTGTATTAAATAATTCCTGGATAAATATTTTATTAAAATTATGATTATTTAAAATTATTGGATAATCTCATCTTTAATAAAACATCACTTTACTGATTCTCATACTCACCAAGGTTTGCGTAGGAGAGAAAAAATACAACTTATTCTCATTCAATTCAGCTTATATATGCTCATAGTAGTCCATTGAAGGTGCTTCCTCATGGAGGATCTTGCACTTTAAAGAAGGGTACCAGTCACATCTGCAGATATCCAAATTCTGCCTTATTTTTTTTTTTCATGTTTATTGTCGAACATGTAAGTAACCATTTTGAGCTAATTTACTTTTAGAAATTAATATTTCTGTTCAATTTCATTGTTCGTGCATTTTGTGTTTCTGATTCTGTAGTGACTGCGCATGATCTTTAAACTAATAGTGTTTTTGGCATACACAGGTCTCAGGTTATGAATGTAGATGGACCTACAGGAGGGCAACTTCGAGGGGAACAAACAAATTCATGTTATCGCAATGTGGTTGGAGTTTTGAAGAATGAGATTATCTTTAAACTTAAGATTGATCGTCAACTGCTTGTCTCTACTCTATACGCAACTGGAGTCCTGGTGGATTATTTGTTCGTATACATTGCTATGATCATTAAGGATCATAAGTGCATTCGATTGAACAAAACTTTTGGATTTTCAGTTCTAGCTATACGCACGCTCTTGGAAATCATTAATGTGGTAATCTTTTATACAATGTTCGATTTTAAGAGGTTCCAGTTCAAATTACTGAAGAAAGCTACAGCGCAGTATATTTTAAGGATTCTTCTGGGCAACGCAAAGACAAGGCAAGAAACTCTAGATTTACTAATGCTACATCAATTTCTCAGCATCCTTTTGGTCTCAATAGGTAAGGCAAAAAACGCATTTGCTCAATTTCCACTTATATTTAAGCTATCATCCATACTCATAAATCTATTATGGACTCCAAGTTTACGAGGTGATGCTGGTGATTGCTATTACCATTAAAGGAAAGAAGGGACTGACTTTTATTGTACTAAATTATCTACTGTGCCTGCATGTTCCAAGACTCTTTATAGTGATCAAAATTTTGTTGAAAAGACCAAGGACTACCACAACGCGATTATGCACCAAATTGGCACGTTTGTTCTTTTTTCTTTATGTATATAGCAGTCAAGTAAGTCAAACTGCACCAGGTTTCACTTGGTTTCAATATTTGAGACTTCTCTAATTATAGGTTTAGATGTAACTGTTGACACTCTCTGGTCTTTTAGATCTTTGCAGCCTTGTGGTATCTCCCAGCCATACACAAAGAGACTGAATGCTGGCAGGAAGCCTTCAAGAATAGTACTGGTAGTTTACTTGGTTTCAATGTTTTTAAATGTGATGCGATGAGTTCAGAACAAAACAAATTTGTTGATGATTATTGCTATTCAAATAAGACCAATTATGATTTTGGACTATATAAAAGTGTCCATGACTCTGGAGTTCTTGGGACGAGAAGTTCTGTGATGAAGATTTTACATTTTTCTCGATGGGCCCTGCAATGTCTCAGGTTTGTGCACTCATATTGTACTTTTATTATAATATTATTATAGAAGAAGTGCTTTATTCTATCATGTTGAACTGTTCTCCTATGCTTTGCGATAATATCTAAGATATATATATTTTTTTTATATTACTTAGATTAATTAACTGATATATTTACAGACTTGAATTTATTTTTTTTGCAGTAGTTTTGGTCAGGGCCTCGAAGCTGGTGCAAATATCTGGCAAAACATTTTTATAATTTTAATGATAGTGTATGGAGTGTTCATGTTTTCATTTCTTATTGGAGAGGTTCAGGTTGGCATATATCTAGTTTTTCTAAGGTTTCATATAATAAATTTCTAGCAACAGCTGATTATTTTGTGAAACGGGTTCTCTGCAGTCCGACCGTGACAGATTTCGGAAGTTGACACCAAAGTTGCGAGCCACAGAAGAGTGGATGGAAAAAAATAATCTACCCAGGGATCTCAAATCGAAGATAAAGAAGTACAAGCAATATAAATCGCGAGAAACCAGAGTTGAAAATCTTGTAAATATGCTCAGTGGTCTTTCCAAGGAACTCAAAGAGAACTTGACTCGCGAAATCTGTTTTGATCGGCTAAAAAAGGTATTGCTTTAAGTGTTCAAATCTTCTGTCTATGGTTGGTTACTGTTTTTTTTTTTTTTTAAGATAATAAGGAAGAACTAACTAGTGATTAATTAATGAAATACTTTGTCAAAAAAATTTCCAGAAGTAAACTGAGATGCTGTCCATCAAATTTTGATGGAGGTTACAGGTCGAAATTCTTGGACTTTGAATTTCAGTTCACTCTTGCAATAGTTTGTATATGAATGTATTCTCATCCTAATTTGTCTATTTATATATATATCAAGGTGGAAGAGTTTGAAAATTGGAGTGAAGCATCATTGATGGAATTGTGTGATAATTTAAAGCCAATTTGCTATGCTGAGCGCACCCAAATTATCGAAGAGGGAAATCCAACTAAACAAATGACCTTTGTTGTGCAAGGCGTGCTATGGACCTACACACAGTCTGGATCCTCAAGCACAGATCATGATCGTTGCGACAGTGGAAATTCTGGCCACCTGAAAGAAGGTGACTTCCATGGAAATGAACTTGTGAAATGGCTTCAGGCTGATCCTTACACATACCACCTCCCTTTATCAACGACAACTGTTGAAGCTATTACAGAGGTCGAAGCCTTTGTTCTTATGTGCTATGACTTGAGAAAGATTCTCATTAACCGTCATGAGGGAGTTATCCCTATACTAGATTGATCATCTCATCTTGTTCCATCTCTGAAGTTTTGTTAAGATACAAAAAATCTTGGTGATTGCTATCAATAAATTCTATTGGAGGTAATAAGACATCTAAAAAGTTCTTTCCACGAGTAGATAAATCCGAACAAATATGCACTTAATGTATTTTCATTTCATTGGGTAAATTTTACCTGGAAACCATTTGAAATTGTGCACGTAAAAGAATGAGAAATTGTATGTATCTATTGGAAATTTCGTAAGTGCACGAAATCATATCAAGTAATATAGTGATTTAAGTCGGATGTCAAACTCACAAGGACCAATAAATTGAATACTAATTTTACCAAATTTATTACTATTTAGATAAATAAAAGATGATTTGAGTATCAAAAGCCAGAACTGAAAACTAAACTAAAATTACTAAAAATCTAGTATGAAAATAATGACCTAAATTAGTAAGGCCTATGACTTCACCATAACTAATATGGATTGAACCTTAAGTTATATCATCATTTAAAACCAATTTTGAAAGTAAGAATCCATAATTTATCTAAAAGCCTCTCTCAAGCACTAATACAATTACCCTATTCAATAATCTAATTATCTCTAATTTGGATTTAATTCGACACAGACATATTAAGATCTATGAATTCTTTTATTATGCTATATAAACCATGTCAATATCTCTATCTAACATGTAGAATATGGTATTTAATCACAAGATCAATTATCATACATAATCTCTCAATCTCAATACAATATAATAAATCATTCAAATAATGACCACTTATTCAAAAGTATTGAACTCAATAATCAAATACTCAATAATTAATAAAGAATTTAATAACTTCAACAAAAAGGATTCAAATAATCATATTTAGGTTACATCATAGCCTTAGCAAAGAAATTAATTCATAACAAAACTAAAAGCACAAAAAAATCTAATGAAGTTGATGAGAGATAAGAAAAGAAAACTAGGTGTTAAGTTTGCCACTCTCCTAAAAGCTTAAGTTTGAAGGTATGAGCTTTAGTGGGTCTTACAAGTGGGCCAAATAATAACTTTTTTATTTTTTAATTAAATGACACGGAGGGGATTTGAACCTAGACCGTTAGGTCACTATAGCACTGATATCATGTTAAGTTTACTACTCTCCTAAAAGCTTAAGCTTGAAGGTATTGGCTTAACTTGAATATTTAAGCCTCTAATACTAGGGAGGAGAAATTCTGCAGATTTGGGAAAGAGATCTCTCTCATTCTCCTTCTTCAATTGCTAGATTAAGTGTTTTTGGGCTTAGGGAAGTATCCCTAGCCGTTCTCCCTCTAGTTGTCGTCCCTTTAACCAATAATAATGTTTGTTTTATAGTGGAAGGATCTTAGGGTGTTTTTATTTCAAAAATGAAGCTCTGGACACGTATTGGCGATGCAGCATAGTTCAAACCACGCCTAGGCATGGTCTAGGCAAAAAGATCGCATTGCAGCGTAGATTGAATCTATGCTGTGGCATAGTTAAAATCTCAAAAAATGATAAACATGGAAGTTATAGATATTCCTCTTAGCTTTCTAACGCCACTTGAATCATCTCATTCTAACATTAGACGAATAAGTTATGGTCAAGATGCCAAGACATATTCACGATAAAAAAAAAAAACTCAAAGTGATTCATTTTTGCTTTTTCTATTTTTCACCAATTGCACTCTTTTGCATGATTCTTCCTCGTTCTTTCTCCTGTCACAAACATAAATAAAAATAACTAAACCAACTGTAAAACACTAAAAACATACAAGAATAGTAAGATATTAATATTGAACTCAAATAATAAGGGTCTAAAACCTAGGTAATATTTGCATTTATCAGTATCCAACAAAATCTTCAAATAGGCACTAAAAGTTGTTACCTTCTTACTCTCAAATTGGCTTATAAAAATTGGTCCCTCAACAAGCGAGAATATTATAAAGTTGTTAAACGTCATCTTCTTCTCTTGAAAGGTTGTTTAAATGTCAACTTCTTATGGCGACCATAGGGAGGAAAAGTCATGGCCGACAACTTATTCAAATTCTAATTTTCAATGATATTTCTAAAATAAGTGCTAAAAATATATTTCACTTGAATATGATAAATTTTATATCTTAATTTGAATTTTTAAATCATTTAAAATTTCAATCGAATAATTTAATTAGTAATAAAGAAACCAAATAAATAACATAACCAAAACCCCTCAAAGGCAGGCTTGATTGTTTTTCATTTATTAAGGAGAACCCACTTTCATCAACTAAACACATTTCAATATCCTACGTTGAGAAGTAGGGTAACATTTTCAACCCAGAATTCTTGGAATCACACATTAACATTCGCCGGGAGAGAACCCCACACGATTATTGGCCAAATCATAGGTGACACGTGTCTCCTGCTGCTGGATGTTTCCTATGATGCCGAAAGACGACGTGGTGGTTGCGAACGCGAAGCAGAAAGTCCCACTCGAGTCCACTGGGACCAAATAGTTCTTCGCCGGTAAAGGGAACGATTTTCCACCAGCGAGATTAAACGACAACGATGGGACACTCACGCTCGACAACTCGGAGATATTGTAACACGTGTCGAACAAAGCGAAGCCACTCGTGGTTTTCAAGTTGCCCGCCATTCTACGGAACGAGTCACGGAGGAGTTCATAAACCGGAGTCTGTAACCGCGTCACGGAGGTACCAGAATCGACGATAATCCCACCGTTGCCGGAACTGTCCAATTGGAAATACGAAGGCGGGATCGGAACTGTCTGGCCACCGACGCTGAACCCAGTGAAACCCACGTAATAAAATGTATCGATTTTCCTGCTCTTGATTATCGGAGATGTCACTGACTCACTGGGCAAGGGTGAGTTGAACTCAAGACTCCCCGACGCGGTCGAATCACGATCTACGAAACAGTAAGAAAACGACTCAGCTTTGATTTGACTAGGAAGTGAAAGAGATCCGCCACCGAGTCCAAGCAACCCAGCAGCTCCAGCGAATAAACCTTCATTGTCATGACCACAACCTATGGCCACGTTTTGTACGGAACCACTGTTCCCAAACGACACCGTTTCAGCCACAAAATCACCCACGGTGAAAGACCCGTCTCCGTACGACACTTGATAGAGGCACTGGTTTGAACGACAAGCGGACACTTCAAGAGATGCACACTGAGGAGAATCGCAGGAGAGAGAACGATAAGACGACGACGCTGTCGGGTCGTAAATCGGGTCGGATTGGTTGTAGCAGTAAATACAAGGCTGACACTGAAGCCAGTTAACGTCACTGCCAGTGTCGGGCACCATGTAAAACTGCTTTGGCGGGCTACCGACTCCGATCCGAGAGAAGTACTCGCCGCTTCCTTGGCTCAACCCGGACACGACGGGAGTACTCAAGTCCTCGGGCAGCGTTTGGAGCTTTGTAACGAGAGTGTTAACTCTGGCTGAGTCGCGCTCGAGCCGGGATAGAAGTAAGCTTTTGTAATCCTTGTGTTGCGTTTTGAGAATGGAATATCTGGAGAGAAGCGGCAATGAAAAGGAAGCAGAAGAGTTAGAAGAGGAGTGTGTAATGGTTTCCCCGGCAAATGGGTGAAAGGTTTGTGGATCAAAGGAGAGAATGTCTACGGTTTGTTGAAGACAAGATGAGACATTGAGGACCGTTGTAGTGGGAGAGGGAGTGACGGAAGTTAAAAGAGAGAAAGAGAAGAGAAGAAGAAAGCTGGTGATTGTTGCAGCCATTTTTTTTGCTGCAGAGAGAGAAGAGTCGATGAGGTAGGGAGTGGCGCGGGTTGGCGATTTTGACTTTATTGCGGAGGGCAGAGCAATAAGGGAGGCTCAATGCTTACATCAAGCTTGTTGGCGGATAATGCCATTAATGCTTGAGTACCTTACACTGGTTAAATTCAAAATTCTTAAAGCTTCGGTCCTTTTAAGGACAATTTAGTTAAAAGTACAAATAGAAAATCTCAGTAAACTTTATAAACTTGCCAATAAGAGCCCAGACAAGACTACCTTGGCCATTAGGCAGCCGAAGAAAGAACTTTGCAACTTGAACAATAAAGGAGTTGTTTTGGGGGGTGCCTCCACGGCCAATGCTATCTGCTCTTCCAGGAAATGCAAGTTTCCCTCCATTGGGTTCTAGTAAAAGTCTGGTCTGAACTGCGAGATCAAGTTACAAGTCTATGTTTAAGAGTTTTTTTATTTTTTATTTTATTTTTTAAATCATTAAAGTTATCTTTTATATGTAAGATTTTAAAACGGGTAAGAACACTTTCTTCTCCCTTGAACAATCGATTGTCTAATGCTAGATGAACCGTACTCTAGACAACCACTATTAGTGCGGGTAGAGGTCAAGTGTACAAAAATCTAACTTTCCTGCTGGGATCGTTGCTCGATAAGCCTATTACAAAGTTTCCTCTCTCCTTTCGGCACTTCCACCTTTCTCATTTTCGGCCTTCATATTATCTGAGTGATAAGTACTTAAAAGTGTACATTTATTATGAGTTTAAATATTATTTTTACACTTTAAGTGCTAATAATTTAA
>JANKKB010029241.1:0-10853 GCA_026225775.1 Bursera palmeri | reverse complement strand
TGGGCTGATCCTCGGAATGCGAATGGCCAACAGATATTTTCGGATACGTTTAAGTTAAGGCAATGAAATGGAACACATTACAGAGAGATAAGTTGTGTGCTTTTTTTTTTTTTTTTTATTAAATGCCCATGTTTTTGTTTCTCAATCAGTTCACGATGGTTAATCTGTTTTTAGAAATCAGATAACTGTACAGGGAGATCTAGCTTGCATCGCAAGAGAGAGCTCGCTCACGGGGTGGAGTGCTGAGGTACTGCCACGTGGAAGAGTTTGTGGGACCAGTGAGGTGGTTTGGGTCCCAGAGAAAATATCCTTTGAGAAGGACGTGGCGCTTGTGAGTTGATGGTTGTGGTTAGTGGGTGAGCCGGGTTGGAGATGGGCCACATTTGGGCTCTAATCGGACTCGAATCATTTTGGCCCATTGTGAAAAAGTGTTACGAGTGAAAACAGTTTTCCAAAAATGTCATCGGTGAAATTGTTATTATATCTTTTAATAAATATATTTAATTTATTAATATTTTCACTAATATAATATCATATCATGTTTTATCAATTGTATAGATAGTATTATTCTTTAATATACTTAACAATATTTTCTACCTATTACCAATACAGATCATGATATCGCATTCATCTATACATGACTATTACATTTATCTGTATTCTGTACCACGGGATTCAAAAAGATGAAATAAATCAACTATAGTAAATATCTTAATTAGTTAAAGAAGACATCTAATTTAATTTACTCCAACTCCTCAAACTCAACAACTCCTTCGTCCCAAAATTATTTAAAAATTACAAGCTCAAATATCATTTGGTAATTGGTTTCATGTTATACCGTCTCAAAATGTTTGAATTAAATCATAAAAATTCGGTGTCGAAGTTATACCATTTCAAAATGTTTGAATTAAACCATAAAAGAAATATGGTAATTTCACATAAAAAGGATAAAGACATGTAAAATTGATGCATATAAATACCATATTAAACAAAAATCATGGGAAGTATATGATACTTACATGGCTTCTATAGAATTAGCATGTTGAACAAAAATCTTATTAAATAAATGACCTAACATTCATGTTTAAGGCCTATAAGGTTGAGAGTTGAGACTAGAGTTTTGTTCTAATATTGAAGATGAAATATATACAAATAAAATAATGGTAGATGAAAATGTCTATTTAGATTAATTAAATATATTGCCAAATGAGCTCCCTATTAGTCAAAATAATTGAATTGCCAAATTAATTACAACTATAAATTTAATTCACTAATTAATGACAATGAAATGCATTAAGTATAATAGATATATCTTATAAATAAATTTTTAAAATTTTGTAACACATTCATGACTAAATTTGCCATCTTTTTTGCCCTCTAATCTCATCACATCACCAAGATGTAACAACTACAACCAACTTGAAACCAACATTTCAAGTTTTGTTTGTTGATAAAGTGACAACAACTTTGATAATATTATATGATTTATCACATCAGAAAATTCAATTTATATAAGATTTTAATTTCACTCATTTCATCATTTTATTTACATTTCAAGCATTCAATCTTTGAAAATGTTGAACAAAACGATGCTCAAATACTTTTTCAATCTACTATAAACTCTAACCGTAATTAATTTTTGAGTTTGATCTTTGAAAATGTTTAACAAAAAAATGTTTAACAAAAGAATGCTTCAATGCTTTTTCAACCTACTATAAACCCTAGCCGTGATTAATGTTTTGAGTTTTGTTTAACAAAAGGATGCTCAAATGCTTTTTTAACCTACTATAAACCCTAGCCGTGATTAATATTTTTGAGTTTGATCTTTGAAAATGTTTAACAAAAATGCTCAAATGCTTTTTAATAAACCCTAAGCGTAATTAATGATAATATGATAGGAAAAGACTTATGATAATAACCTTACATCGGTTAAATTGTCAAAATTTTTAATTAACTCTATCATCTCAACTGAAATAATCAAAAGAGTTGTTGTTGTTGTACTTAAAATGTATTTGAAATTTATTGGTTGAAATAACAACATATTAAGCTATTACACTTTTAATTCTATAATGTTAAATTTAATAAGGAATAACAAAATCATATAATTTGTAAAAATAAAAGATATGTAAAAGAATGTGACTACTAAGCATAAGAAGCATATGATGTTGATTAATATAAGAGCCTTAATACTCATACTTGCTCTCTAGGTTATGTCTTCATCACAATAATAAAAACTACTCATATTAGGAAAAAAAATGAGCTTACTCAACAAAATTAACTTAAATTAAATTAAAACTAAAACAAGATAACTTGACAAGAGGTGTGGTTTATGATAAAAATTCAAATTTACTTTTCACCTAGAATTAAATAGAACTTTGGACAAGATTTATGAAACTCTTTTTTTTTATTTGATCCATAAATAAAATGAAAACATTTTATGTAACTTTATTAAAAAAATAATTTACTATTTTATGGAAAGTCTTAAAGTGTGTCCTAAGTGTACATATTAAGCTTTCCAAACTTATGTTTTTTATTTATTTTACTAATTAATATATCTTAAAAATTATATTAAATTAATTATTTTATTGTATTTTATAATTTAAATAATTAAAATATAATTTTTTAATATAAATTAATAATTAGATAAAAATATATAAATTTTAAGAGTTTAATATATACCTCTAGACGAAACATTAAAACTATCCATATTTTATTTATTAATATTTATTATTTGTTGATAAATACCTAAAGCACCTCAGCCAATCCAGAGCTGAAAGTCCACATCGTTGTAACCAAACAAGAACAGCTATTAATCCGGTCTTAGATTTCCCCAAACCGACAACGGATAACGTGTTATAAGTACTCCATCTAATCGAAGTACCAAACGGACAGCTTAAAAATACCAAAACAATAACAAAAAATGAAATAACAATAACAAGAAGTCGCCGTAAGCGCCGCCAGGCAACGGCCACGTAGGCTCGGAATATCCGAAGCTAACTCTTGAAATATATGAAGCTAGAGGCTCGGATGTCACAGCTGGAGACAGCCTGTCACCAACAAAGTCCCACTCACCTATTCCCCTAACTACGTTCTCTGTCCCTCAATCCCTCTCTCTCCTCTGCCTCTCTTTCGCTCGCTCGCTCTCTCTCTCCCTCTCTGTTGTTCTCTGAGTTAGGGTTTCTCGATCTCGTTTCTCGATTCCTTGATTGGTCCTGTGAACCCGCCAGATCAAGATTATGCGTTTTGTAAGCTCCCGTTTGATGTAACTTTCGTCCATTTCCGTTATCGTTTTCCCCATTATTATTGTTCTTTGCTTGCTGTTGTCCTTTTATTTGTTTTTGTTACGATTTTTCGCTGTTTTGCATTTTTCTAGAATAGAATCTGTGGAGGTGAGGTTGTGGAGCTTGTGGCTGTGTTTGTAATGATTGTTTTGTTTTGTTCTGTTTTTTTTCTTCTAATTTTGTGAAATGCCTTGATTTGGAGTGATGATTAGTGGCTGTTCACGATTTGTTGCTTATTGTTTATGATTTGTTGTCTGTTTGGTTGCTGAGAAAGTGAGGGAAAGAAAAGGAAAGGAAAAAAATGAGATATGAAACTTATAAGAATTTTACGTTCGTGTTACAATTCACGTTTTTACAACTTTTGCGTTCGATATTGGAAGTTTCACATGCAAATCATTTCTATTTTTTGGAAGTTGTTTATTTGCATCAATACCTTCAAGTGGATTTGATTTCGCTATAGAATTTACGATTGTGAGTTGAATTTCAAGAAATGTAATTATAAGAGTGGTAGTGTATTGATTTGTTTGATTCTGTAAGGCAGTTGATGTGAAGGGGGCGTATTAGAGGCTAAAATCAATGTTGGATCCTTACCTACAAGTTTAAGCTTTTGAGTGAAATAGTTACGTAACACTAATGACATTCCTTATTATGAAGCAAGTCTTGACTTACATGTGGTGAGTTGTGTACATTTTTTCAGGGTTTTTTTTTTTTTTTTTTTTTTGAAGCATGAATGTTGATTTTTGTGGTGAGGTAGGCGGTAAATGCGTAGGAATAGTGTATATATACTAATTTGTATCTATAAGGATTATTTTATGGATATTTCAGAAGTTCTTGGCACTTAGAAAATGTTGATGATCTAGAAATATCATGGAAAGCATGTTCACGTTCATACTTTTGTTATTGATCCATCTGATGTTTTGTTGTGGGATCAACTTGGTTGATTTACCTATAATCTATGGTGGATATTTTCAAGGGCTGGAAAGTTTACCCAATTGGCTGTTTTTAAGAACCTATAACAAAGATCTGATCAATAGTACAAGTCACAAATCTTGGAAAACTTGGCTTTATTGGAGGGAAGTTGGATTATACTTTTTTCTCTTATAATTAAGCTTTTACCTTTCAATAATGCAGATGATTGAGGTGGATTGCTAAACAGCACTTCATAGCTTCAGGTTCTTAAAGTGATTGGCAGACAAACTATTCTGGATCTGATTGATGTACAAAATTGATATAGCTTCGATGCTGATGATGAAAGAGTCGGACAATTTGCTTGGTGGTGCTGATTGATATTTTTCAGTTTTTTTGTGAGATTGCTATTATAACCATTAATCCTGGGAAGGAAACACATTCACCACCTGAGGACCTTTTGTATCCATGCTGGCAGAGAGCATGCGTGGAATCTGTGCTTCGGGTAATGCCCCTGACGAAATCAGTTACCGATGCTTTCGGTGTGGTGACCATTTGTCTTGTTGCAATCTTGATAATTCTTGGTTTGCTGTGTATTGCTTACTTGATTTACTTCCGCTCTCGTGTTCGTAGTCAGGGTTTTGTTCAACTTAGTTATTTTAGTGGCCCTTGGATAATCCGAATCACATTCATTTTGTTTGCAATCTGGTGGGGTTGTGGTGAGATTATTCGTTTAAGTTTTTTGAGACGTGAGGGAAGAGTTTTGAATGCTCTTGACTTCAAATGGCAGGAAAACGTCTGCAAAGGCTACATTGTCTCAAATCTAGGGTTTGCAGAACCTTGCCTATTCCTGACCCTCGTGTTTCTTCTTCGTGCACCGTTACAGAAAATGGAGTCTGGAATTCTAAGCCAAAAATGGAATGGAAAAACAGCCGCATATGTACTTCTCTACTGCTTCCCAATGTTTATTCTTCAGCTCTTTGTTATTCTAATTGGACCTAGGCTACGGAAGGATAAGAATAACTTACAGAACTTGCCTGATTATTTCACAAGTACATCTGCTGCTTCTGTGAATATTGCCCTCTGCACTTACCCTCTACTGAGTACCCTTCTTCTAGGGCTTTTTGCTACTGTCCTAACTGCCTACTTGTTTTGGCTGGGAAGACGGATTTTGCAATTAGTTATCAATAAGGGTTTGCAGAAAAGAGTTTACACATTAGTATTCTCAGTTTCAAGTTTCCTTCCATTAAGGGTTCTTTTACTTGGTTTATCTGTTTTATCTAAACCAGAAGATGTTCTGTTTGAAGTTCTTGTGTTCTCAGCTTTTCTTGCCCTTTTATGTTGTGCTGGGGTCTGTATTTTCATGCTTGTGTACTGCCCGGTTGCGGATTCTTTGGCACTTGGGAATCTAGCTGACTTGGAGGGTCGGAGAAGGTTTATCGATCATGATCAAAATGACACTATTTCTCTTGTTGCTAACCAGTGCCTTACCGAGGAAAGTGTTGGAATTAGCCCCGGGAGAAACTCTGACACATCAACCAAACGGGGATCGATTTCTTTCCGCACGATGGGAAGGGATGGAACTTCTAGTGGCCGGTTTGTTGAGCTGAGCCTCTTCTCTCCTGGTCGTGATATGACACCACCTGGATCACCTCCGCTTCGGGGTTGGCCTATGCGTCCCCTTACACAATTTAATGTTCATGAACCCTGAAACCAAGCAAGCAAGAGACCAAGAACTTAAATCGTGGTGAATATCAATTTTGTGGTAAAGAAAAACACTGATTGTAAAGGGTTTAGCTACAATAAGGATTTTTTTTTCTTGGCTTGTTTTTTTTTTTTAATTTTAGATATGATGGTTTTTGCTTGATGATCCGAATTTTTCTTCTGTAACATTTCTATAAAATCAAATTTTGTTTTTGTCTCTTATACATGCTAAAACTCAGATTCGTCGAAGGTAGGAATTTTTATGGTAAATGTCTTCCAAACGCTAAAGCAATTCTTTAGATGGTGATTGTGGAGTACCTGGGAACCTCACCTCATTTCTCAATAATGTTCAGATGGGCAGCATTGTGTTGTCCTTAGCCAGCCAGCTACTGTGTGCTTGTGCGCTCACGCGGTGTTTGTGTCTTGCGATTATGTGTTTCTGGAGTGCGCAGGAGGACGAATATGGGATTTGGGAAACGTACACTTGTTACTTATAAAGGTATGGTGTTGATGTGTTCGAATCTGGTGTTAGATTTGTTCGGATAATCCATTTGGTGTGATGCCGATTTTTTGGTACATGCCACTATTTCTCCACTGAAATGCAAAATATAGGTTCTGCGACTGCCTCTGGATATACGGTGACGTTTATAAATAGAATATTAATTTTGTTTTAAACCGATTAGAAATCCATGATTAGTAACAAGTTATCATTCAAATTAGATTAGTTGTCAATTAAGGTGGCTGTATTATATAAATGATAGAAATCTTGAAATCGGGTAAGATGCATAAAATAAAAGAAGGGTTTTCCCTAGTTTGGTAATGGAGGAGATTTCATCACTCATTTCCCTATTTCTTGGAGCTATAATGGAAATTGTGGTTGATCCATCAAGTCACCTCCTCCGAACCTGCTCCAATTACTTGAAACAAACTTGTTGAAAATGGTCTTCAGGATCTTCTGGAGCTGGGGATAAACTTGCTTCGTGCGGGCACGTCGCAAGGCAACAATAGTAGACACAAATGACGATACAACCATGAAAATGAGACGTGTTGTGGCATCCAGGGTGAGAAGTTTTGCCCACTCCTGCTCAACCTTAAAAACTTAATTATATTAAATTTTTCCTTCGCATTATAAACTTTGGTAACGTATATTTGCTGAATTGTTTTAGTAATTTACTATGATCGCTGTTATGACCTTTTATTTGGATACGCAGAAAGATAAGAGTGGGTTTGTTTATGTAATTAAATATATATTAACAGTTGGGATACTATCATCAAGAACTCTTAAGGTTTGATTTAATATCAAGTACGTACCAAATTTATCAAATTTACTGACTTGAGCAATGAGAACCTTAATATTATTCAAATTTCGTCCTCCAAAAGCAATTAAAAAAAAAAAAAAAACACAAGCTCTCCCTCTAGAAACAAACCCAAAAATCAAAATTGATTATTGAAGCTGCATTGGTGGCTGCAAACTGAATGTCACGATGGAGTAGAGAAAGCGGGGGAGGTAACAACTCAAACGAGTTTAGGAAAGCTAAGATCCATTCCAGTTACATCAGGTGCGCACGTTGCCATTTCAAGAGTAGAAGACCCATTTGATTCTGAAGCCAAATGTGAGAAATCTTCTAGTGGTCACACATTTCCAAGCCAAATGCAGGATTTCTTTTGTGGCTAAGAAATTTGGGACACCCATTTGCCTCAATTTATTTAGATTTTGGCTCGATTCCTTAAGCGAAAAATATGTACCTACAGTGGATCACCCTTGTTTACATTTTTTTTTTATTTAGAAAAATGGCAGGGGCTGAGTGCCCATCCATTTTCATGACTTATGAAATATATTTTTGATTACCAACTTCCAATGACGATTTAATTTAAAAATAACAAAGATAAATATAAAGTATTGTAATGAAGAGAAGGCTGGGAGTATACAGAATGAGGAAAGATATGAAAAAATTGAGAAAAATTAGCAACCTCGGGATGTGTTTTCCATGGACATGGCAAAGGCAGATTCGCATTGCGATTTTTTTTGTCTCGCGAACCCTTCTGCCATCTCTAGCTCTACCTACTCTGAATTTGAGAACTGGGCTTCTGGAGTTTCCAGGTTCTCTCGCCTCTTTTTTTCTCTCTGCTAAACTCATTTCTCACAGAAGAAAGCCTCTCTCTAATCTCTATATATTCTACCCTGTCTTGTTTCAGTGGAGCTATGCCCTCTATATATACGAGAGATCTAAAGTAAACAAGGGTGCTTCCTGACACCTTCGTAATCTAATCTTTGAACCATTCTGGAATTATGATATATATATGTTCCAATGAAGCTGCGAAGAAGCTGCTTCATAAATTCATTTAATCTCTCTGTTTCGGGCACAACGAAAGACTAAACTTTTAGAAGGAATTGTAGGAATGAACCAAAATTTAAGTTTCGATCTGCGCTTGAAAAAATTTATATGTTATAACTTTTTACTCAATGATAGACACGCTCAATGCTATCTAACAACACCGTCCCTTAGTATTTGATAGGTCATAAGGTTTGAATTTTTAAAACGTATTAAATTTTAATAAAATCGTTTAATTTGAGTCAAAATTATAAAAATCCAAAATTGTTAAACACTTTATGCTTAATTAACTTTAATTTCTTGTAGTCTGGATTACGGTGAAATCATGCCTTTTCTGATAAGTTGGTATGCACTTCTAAAATATTCTTCCTACCCTTAAAAGAAGCTAGTTAAGCGATGCTTCCTGACAACTTCGTATACTTGAATTAAACCATTTTTTTTTTTTTAAATAAAAAACCGGCTGGTCCTGTGTTTCTACGAAAAGCCTCGTCAATTGACTAATTTGACTTGGCTTTTAGAATGACCCAAGTCACCGAACAAGTGACCCATTACCGAGCACTTTAGTTCTTTAGTCTGCTTTATTTTATTATAGAGTAATTATCATTGACCACTCTTTCTTTTTACTCTTTTTTCACTCATATGAAACGTTTGTCTTTTTTCTCTTCTCTCATCCTTAAGTTTTAAAAAAATATCTTCTCAAGTCCTCCAGTTAAAAATTCTGTTAGTTAATATCTATTAACCCCTATGTTTTAATAAATTTACTATTTTATCCTTACTAACATATATAAAAAAATAACTTAATTTTTAAAAGATAATATTAAATTAAATGATCAAATTACCTTAACACATAGTAACACATATTAAAATTACTTTTTTCATGAATAATATTAACACATATTGATATTTATTTCAAGGATAATTCGATCATTTAATTTAATATTATTCTTGAAAAATTAGTTATTTTTTATGTGTTAATAAGGGTAAAATGATAAATTTATTAGAATATGAAGGTTAATAGATGTTAACTAACAGAATTTTAACTGGAAAATTTGAGAAGAGATTTTTTCAAAACTTAAGGATGAGAGAAAAAAAAGGGCAAACGTCCTATATGAGTAAAAAAAGGAGAAAAGGTAGGGGTGATCAATGATAATTACTCTTTTGTTATGGTGTGGGTTGACTAAATATTGTGATTAGAAGCCAAATAAGCAAAACAATGTGAATTACAAGCCATTATGGAACTGTTGTCTCTAATTTAAAAGAATTTTAGACAATATAGGCCTTATTTTTATTGAAGTTTAAATAATATATTTTATAAAAAAAATAAAACAGTATAACATAATTAGACAAACAAATTTCAAAAGCTAACGCTGTTTGTGTTTGAACGTGATACAAAGGCCCTACTGCAATTTCATGGAAGACACGAGGAGGTAATGCCACAAGTCTGAACTCGTTCTGTATGCAATTTTTTGTTGATAGTATTGCTTCGCTATCACTAACGGATATAATTTGAGGTGACGTATTATTATTGAATGGATATAAATGAAAAATAAATTAAATAGATTTTAAAGTAATAATTCAATCAATAAGATTTTGACATATCAAGTTGTGAATAAATTATTTTACTCAACCAAATATTTTGCTACATATTTTTCCTTTACACTTTGCCTTTGAAATTATAAAAAAAAAAATATTAAATAAAAAATTTAACTCTTATAATTTTAAATTATAAGTTTACTTAAAAGATATGTAAAGAATATTAATTCCTAGTGATGAAATAACTCTACCCATAATGTTAATTATAATTATAACAACCAAATACCAAAAGCTAACGCGGTTTGTGTTTGGATGTTATATCAAGGCCTTACTATTTCCATGGAAGTAGCACTGAACTTCCATCAAAAGACATTACTTTACCTCCATATGAAAGTAGATGTAGCAAATCTGATCTCTTAGACGATGAGAAATTTCTCTAATGCCAATTGAGAATTATATATAATGCCATGTAGTAGTTTTATTGTATGAATAATAGTAAATTCATAAATTTGATATATAAACTAATGTGCCTAAAAAGAGAATATATAAAGCGTTGACGCTATTTGTGACTATAAAAGTGGGTTCTACACCCATAATTTAACAACAAAATCTATTACTAAATTATTCTATCACAAAATTATTAATTTACACAAAATCTATTGCTGTTCTTCTTGATAATAAAAAATAAAGAGAAAAAAAATTTAAAAGAAACGAGATCTTAATGAATATTGTTTGCATCTACATATATAAATATATATTTTATGTATTTTAGGAGTAATATCAAAAACTATACATGTGTTTTGACCTAATTTCAAAAAGCGAAAACCGTTTTTGCTATTTTAATCCACCACATCCTTAAAGTTGTCACAAAATCATCATCTAATAGTTTCCATTAAAAATTATACTAGTGATTGAAGGTATTATAAGAATTTTATAGTAAATAATTTACTTTTTAATTTAAAATTGAGATAATATCAAAAACTACCTCGTACTTTGGCTTATTTTCATACAAAACATTTTTTTTTAAGTTTATTTTTATTGAATACTATTCAAGTCTACCTCAAACACAACAAATAACAACATATTACTACTTTTA
>JANKKB010029240.1:0-21016 GCA_026225775.1 Bursera palmeri | reverse complement strand
GTGATCATTGAAGTCCTTGTGAGGTTGCTTTCCAAGCCTGAATTTCTAAAGCAATGGAAGGAAATAATAATTAATCAAAAGAAGAAAAAAGGAAGATCAAGCAAGCCAACCCGTTATCGAAAACATCACAAAAGTGTTAATATAAAAGCAAAAGAGGAATGAAAAATATTGTTGAATTCAAACCTGAAGATGGCTCTTTAGGTGGTAAAGAGTAAGACCCTTCACACCCATAACTCTCATGATGGTTTTTGGTGTGGCCTCTGAAAATTTTTACATAGAGAAATTAATTAAAAAAAGCGTTAATAAGAGATAAAGAAAGGGAATTGCATGATGAAAACATAGCACGAAACTATCCCAGGACGCTATGATCAAGTGAAGAAGTGATGACGAAAAGATGGAGTATATACTATCTGGTCCTCCAAGCTGAGTAACAGCATCAACAAAGCGTTCATGGAGCTCAACGGTCCAACGGAGGCGAGGCTTGGGGTCAGTTGTAAGGACGAGGCCAGAATCACCTTGAACACACATGGGTCTGTCATGGGAATTCATAGTAGAGGGCTTCTTGTGTTGGAACATTCGCTCTCTCTTTCTCTCTCTAAGAGGGCTGCGAGAATACGAAGAGATTCAAGGACAAATGCAATGCAAATAGGGAAGAATAGGGTGCGTTTCTGAAGAAAAGGGGATGGCTTGGCTTGGTTTTGCCTCTCCCTCTCTCTCTTTCTCTCAAGTAGAAAGCATAGATTACAAGCTAACCTTGAAGACATAAAAATAATATTAAAAATAAAAATAAAGCAAACCTATTCTAGTTGTTATATATCCAGCAAGCCTTCTTTTTGGCAAAAGATACTCTCTCTCTCTCTCTCTCTAACTAAAATTGTAATAGTAACATGAAGTACGTACATTATACTGACATATACCACTGACAAATTACAAAAATTGAAGTCTCTCTAATCGCATTAGATGGAGAACTAGAGAGAGCAGGATCTTTATATCGTATCATTGTACATATCTGTAATGTCTGCGAGGACTGTATCTTTTGCCACCACCAAAAGAAGAGTATATCTTTACGGTTTTATTCTTCTACCATGTGAAGCTTTTCAAGTGTAACATGATATGTGCAAGAGCCTTCATGGCTCATCATGATGGCTGGCCAATAGATGTTATGTTACTCTTTACCTTTCTTTCAATTTCAACCAATTCTCTCTTCTATATGTAAACATGCATGAAATCACTAGCCATTATATATATGCATGGATGACTGAAGCATAGTACAATTCCCTTTTCAGCTCATCATGAGCTAATAACACTATTATCAGCTATGATTGTTAGAACGTAACACAAAGACTGCTTTATATCATTACTAAGAAAAAGTCTCCCTTGATGCTTGACAAGAATTTTTTTTTTCTTAAAAACAATGTATATTAATTAATAGATTATACTACTAGATATAACCACATTCTTTGGCATTTATTATCATTTTTTTTATCTGGAACTTGGTAATCAATCTCTCTCTCGGTTTCTTTTTTTTCTTTTTTTTTTCTCTTCAATATTTTAGTTCCTAAGAGATATTTTCTTGTGGTTGGACGTCATATATGAGATCGAGGTTAACTCTAGGTTTCTCTTGAAAAATAAAATGAAGTTGGTAAACGAAAGAATTGGTGTTGGGGTTGCAAAAATAATAATAGTAGTAATAAACTACTATTTCGATTAGCATGAATTCCAAGAAGACCAGTTGTCCACTATCCATTACAATTGCTTCACTTTATTTCTTTAAAGTATATATCTTTTTGGAAAATAGATTACTAGGCAATTCAATGCTTACCGACATCCACATAATTCCTCAATCTATTCATGAATATCGACCATATGTTTATGTTATTATCTGAGGTCTGAAATTAATTAATTGAATCTAGAAGAAACTTATGAAAAGATGGTTTGAATTTTAATTATGTATAAGTGAGAAAGCGCTAGAGAACAACGTCGTAAGAGGCTGCGTGGTTGGTATTATGTGAAGTGAAGTCGAAGACGTGAACATCAATGCATAAAGGGTATTGTATGTGGGGAGCTTTTGATGACAGAGTGGTGGTGGACCTCTTCTTCTAAAGCTTGTTGGGGCTCAACTTCTAATCACTTTTGTGGAATTGAAGATTGTCTCTTCCATTTGTATTCTTATATATTTTTCCAAACCCTAACTAGCTGATACAGAAGATCAGAACTCCAATAGGGGTCAAATGCCCAACAATTTGACACTGGTCCCACTTATAGTAAAAAGAGAAGAAAATGAAGATGAGTAAGAACAATATAAAGCTCTTCTCACTCCATCTTGTATAAAGCTCAAATTGCAAGGATGTCAAATCTGGTGGGAGATGATCATTTACATTTATATATATATATATAAATCTAAGGACGGAAATTGCATGCTGTTTAGCAAATCTAGAATGGGAATAAATGCTTTCTTCTTTGACAAACAAAGGAAGATTCTTCTGCCAACAATCTAGAACAATTTCATCAAGTTAAATGTATATATGCCATTCCTTGATCAATTTCGATTATGATTTCTAGCAAATTTTATCACTTAGAATCGTGAATTCATACAGATATGTCCATATCAAACAAATTAACGCATGCATGCCATGTGGAGGACAATCAATCAGGTTGGACACTACTATTGAAGCACTCCAGCTGATGATTATTGCAGTAGCCCGTTATGGCGCCCAATCCTATCCCTTCCTTTATCTACAATATTAAATATATATATATATGCAAATCAAATGCTTTTATATATAAATTAATTGGCACCTCCTCTTCGCATTTAGATTTGGAGATTCTTCTTTAGACTACCATTGGCACACACAGACGTAGTGGTTCCTTTATAATATAATCAAGGAAAGTTTGGGTTTAACTTTTAGTTGAATATATATATATATATATATATTATAAATGTTTCAAAACCATATAATCCAGTGAAAAAGTAGGTTGGCTTAGTGTTAAGGCCATGTTTGCTTGATTTTCAAGCATCTTTTTTTGTGCTCCAGAGAATTATTCTTTAAAATGAATATATTCCTTAGAAGGAGAATTTGCGGGACCCGTCTTTATGTACAATTAGAATATTTTGCGAGCCTTCATTCTCTTTTCTATCTGGTTTCTCACTTTCTTTCTGGGTATTGATGGTCTACATGTGAGTGTTTCCTACCAACACCTGTCACTGCCTTACTGCAACATGATATGATACAGTATGATTTGGGTCATCAAGCTCTCAATAGTTACTGAAAGGTTGTCAATGATACAAAATTTCTCATAAATTAATGTAAACATTAGACATATAAAATCATGCAAACTCTCTTCCACTTGATCGACAGGTTAGGTTATATATGGGTTTGACTGAGCCTAGTCTAGCCATACATGAATATTATCAATTTATCATGTTAATGATCCGAGCATCTAATTTTGGATCTTCAAAGAGTATTATCGTTAATTTGGAATACAAGATGAAGAGTACTATATATTATGAACTTGGAAGATGATCTACAGTGGTGTCATATCTTGTATATTTATATTTTTTGAATTATTCAAATCTCAGTTGTGTTGAAGTTGAATGATTACAAATAGATTTTTATAAATGAACTATATATTATTTTATGATAAACGGTTTCCACATCTTGTTATTTTTGTTCTCTGACACACAAGAGTAGAGCTTGACCTTGACTGAAGTGGCTGATTATACAATCATATCATGGTGGAGGCCTTCCACCTACCCTCTTACCCTTGTAAGCTTGTATTATTGCATACAACATATCTCACATTATGATAGAAAATTAACCGTTTGAATACTTGAAAGCAATTCACCCAAGAAAGAACGAGAATCAATTCTTGACCCAAAACCACAACCCAGGTAAGATACTTGTAAAGATTCTCAACAAACAAAAGAAAAAAAATCAAAAACTATTCTTTTCTTAATTATTGCAAAAAGGTTTACTGTCACACAAAATGCACGAGTTCTTTATTCACAAGTTTGAGATTGTGCTGCTGCACTTATTAAGATACATAATATCCTTTCGAGAATGAGAAACTACTCATAGCTCACTTCTACATTTACATCAAACGCATGCCTCAGACTCCATGCTCTCTCTCCAAGTTACAATCAACTGCAGCACCGCAGACTACCTATTTTCACATGATAACACATCTACGCTTAAAAATACATGTCAACTAACATTAAAGAGCTATTAGCTTCAAACTTGCACATAATTAAGCCGCTTGACGAAGGCAAAGTACACACCTGGTCCATCAAACTCTGTTCATATCCCCCAAGCATACATATTTCATCTGCATAGAATGCAAGAATGCCTCAATATGGTGGCAGAAAAAACTTAAAAAATAATGTCAATACACAAAAATATGGAAAGCTTTGAATAAAGGAATAAAACAATTCACATTTGTAATTTTATGACTATTGAACTTGCAAATTGTTCCAGATTTTGAGCATTAAGGACTTAATACTTTGTAAATATTGGTTGGTGTTAAGAAGCTAAAATCCATTTACTGATGAGTTCAAGCACAATCACAATTTCACAACACGTTGCAGTTTCAAATTTCCTCTAAATTGTGTTATATAAATAAAAAACTTAAAAATAAAAAATAAAAAAGTTCTCTGTTTACTTACTTCCAAATATTCGTCCATCCCATACTTTGAACCTTCCCGTCCAAGACCGGATTGTTTAACACCACCAAAAGGAGCCACCTGCCAATGAAACAAACAAGTAATAAGCCAATCTGCAGTTACTTCTCTTATTTACATAGTGGTGAAGCCAAGATAAGGATCACCTCTGTTGAAATTAATCCTTCATTCACACCAACAAGTCCATATTCAAGAGCTTCAGAGACTCGCCATGTCCGTTGAACATTGTTTGTAAATATATAAGCAGCTAACCCTGCATTTTTAATAGGAATCAGTCTGCTGATAAATTTTCTTTTTAAATAACTCCTAGGATACACAGCGTGACACAGACAGAAGAACAACATCAAAAAGTAGAATCAGTAATTGGTACTCAATTAGCTGAGACTGCAAAATTAGGTACGCCAGACACAATGGCTCCCTTTAAAACAGAACATAATTGTTAGGTAGCAAATCATGAATCGGATATGGCAAGAACCTGCATTGGTGTCATTTGCCATGCAGATAGCTTCATCCTCAGTTTTGAACCGTAAAAGTGGTGCCACAGGTCCAAATACTTCCTCTCTGAGGAAAAAAAAAAGTAAGAAGTATATATACGTAGAAGCACACTTGAAGTAAAATGCTAAGGCTAATGAAATATTTAAACCCAGATGTTTCTTTGATGACATTTGTGTCCTTGAAGCCAATTTAATTTGAAAAACATTGGAGCTAGAGTCACTGAAGTTGAACTGCTGTGCTTGCAAAAGGGAAATGACAATTATACAAGCAAATGAGAACTGGATCGAGACATTAGTTATTTCTCCATCAATCGCTGGAGAGATGTGATTCACAAAAACTTTTACAAAGAACTCTAGTAATTCTAATGCCTCCAAAGAAAAATGGAGAAAAGAGCACTGAAAACAATAAATTTCTATTTTAATCAACAAAGGGACTCAATGAAAGTAGCTTTCTTCAGTTGGGACATTAAAAATGATGATGGAAGAAAAATGAAAAAAAATCTTAAGAGAGAGAGGTGATGAGAAAAGGAGAGACAGCGTTACCCCCTTATATAAGTTTTTCGTTTCTTAATTTAGCACATCAGATATGAGAACCCAAATAAATAAAAATCAGACTAGAAATCATTACTCCATAAGCATATGCTAAGAAAAGTCACAAACCTATGATCTCGAATAATGATCATGAAGAATATCACTGAACAAATCTAAAATAGAGAATATTCGAATTGAGAATTTGAACACTATCATTCAGGTACTACCTTGAAACAAGCATCTCACTCTTAACATCACCAATGACTGTAGGCTCATAAAAGGTCATTCCAAGGTTATGTCTTTTTCCCCCAAGAAGGACTTTTGCTCCCTTCAAATAACATCAAGTTAAAGAAGAGATTAATTACATAAGTATAATGATAAAAAAATTTACATGCCACGAAATGACGGCTCCAGAACTATAAATTGTCGAAATAAAACCAACATAATTGAAAATCAATATAAATCTTTGAATTTTTTTTCCCCTCCATGCACAATAATGTGGGAGAAACTAAAGGAAGAAAATGCTTAAGTCAACAAACCACACTGCCACGGTTTCTTAAATATTTACGGTTCTAGGTTCCTGTCATAGTTTACCGAATGCTGCTGCTGCCTTATTTTTTATAAGAAATTCCAAAAGAATTTATATGGCAGTGAAAATGTGGTTCACATAAAAATTGCGGGACTAAAAGAGCAAGAAAGGCCAGAGATTGAGAAGGAAAAACTAAGAACCCACTGAAAAGACCCCGAATAGAGAATCTCGAAAAAAAATATGTAACCATACTCGCGTTAAGTGAGAAAGGCTCTAATGCATATTGCAATTAAAATTTAACATAGCAACAAAGGTTATAACTTTAAAGGAAATGGGATTACAAAAAAATAAACAAATAAAAGTTAAAGGAAAGACTTTCCTGTGGACCATTTTGACATCAATTCCACCATTAGATGAAATAATAATGCTAGGTGCCATATGAAGTAATATTCATGAGAAAACACCAACCATATTCAATAGAATAGATGAGAAAACAAACCTTCGAGAGAGCATCTTGAACAAAGGTTTCAACCTGTCAAAATTCCCAAAGGGAGCAAACAGAGAAGAAATTCATTTAAAGATTGGGGACAGGGAGATATAATAGTTTATGGAAACTAAAATTTTCAAGAGTAAAATTGACCTTATTCAATGCAGCTTCATTAATTAGTGGACCCTGTAAGGAAGTGAAAAGTTTAACTTCAAATTATGATTCCCAAGGCTAAAATGAAATTCAAAGTCATGAGAAAGGGGGAATAAAAAGGAAAAAGTTTGATGAAACAGACCAACAAACTGAATATTTCTACAAATTTATGGATGAGATGTCATCCCAAGCTGAATCATATACTCATTACGAATTAAATATTCATATTACAAATGCATATCATTCCAACCCGAAATTCTAACAGATAGGATAATCGATAGAGCAACAGTAACAGTTGACACAAAAGTCATGAATGACTACCTGGACCACCCCTTCCCCAAATCCATCTCCCACTTTTAGATTCCGGACAGCTTTTGAAAAAGCATCAGCAAATTTCTCATAGATACCTACAGATAGAGGCCCTTAAATTCAGATGATGTCAAAAAAAAAAAACAAAACAAATGTGCTTGGAGGAGGAATGAAGAATTAGTTTTAGGAGCATAAAAATTCCTCTAATCAAAATTTGTCAAAATATAGGCTAATGAGGTTGCATGAAAGAAAGCATCAATAACATGCAATTTGTTGCCCAAGATAGCTAACCAAACTTTTTCCAAATCAGACAACGGAGGGGGGAACCCATCACTGGTTAAAATGGTGGTAATCCACCTCAATTCACAACATTCCCCCTTCCAATTGTTGTAAGCTAAAGTGAGTTGCCACCACTTTCAGCAGATGATTTGTCTCCTTCTCATATATGATTTTGGAGGCAATTCTTATTGAATGACTTGGGCGGATTATTGCTTGTGATTACTCCTCATATTGGTGCAATCCTATTGGCTCGTATTTTTGGCAAGTTACCACTCCAGGAATTGTGAGGCTTGAGTTAAATTCTTAAGAGTTAAGTAAACCATGTACTTCTATAAATAGGCCATGTATTGATTTAGTGATCCAATTCCAAGTTAAAGAATTTACTGTTATTACTTTCATTTAATTTTCTTCTCTCTTTAAAACATTTGCTTTTCATACCTTATTTCATAACAAGCGTTATAAATTAAAGCATGGGGCAAGTGGAGAATGAAGAGAGAAGGAAGCTAAATAAAGTAATGCTATTGATTCATTACATGTTTATAGCCTCTGTGAACTGACTTAACAAATTGATTCATGCCTCAGTTCTTCTAATCACAATTCGCCAAAATATAAGCTAATGAGATTGCACCAACAGAAACACCAATCACAGGCAATATATTGCCTAAGAGAGCCAACCAAACTTGTACCCAAATCATGAAAGGGGAGGACATTTCACTAATTAAAATGGTACTAATCCACCTTAAAAGTACCAAAAACTGTCTCTCGTTCACATCTCATTTCCTTTTTTTTTCTCTCACTTTTCTTGTTACTTTACAAGATCACCTTGATTCAATGTCAATATGCAACTTTACTAGTAAGATTAATCTTACAAACATTTGATCCTTTCTCAATCTCAACCCCAGTATCACAAGTCAAATACAAACTGGTATTTAAAATGGTTCATTGAACTCCCCAACTCTTTCACTAAGATCCGTATGAACTTGAGTGTTCCCAAATTTGTCAAAGACCTTCCCTAGAACTTTGAATTTCACCAAAAGCTTCACTTGAACCACCCTTATTTTGTCAGAAAAATAAACTTTTTATTATCATTTATAATTAGGTATAAATTAGGTCATACCTCAAGAGAGAATGATGAAATTAAACCTACTTAAAATATAAGAGTATAAATATGTCTTTAACTTTTCAATATATCAACACATTGAGAGATGAAATCTTTAACTTTTCAATATATCAACACATTGAGAGATGAAATCTTTAACTTTTCAATATATCAACACATTGAGAGGGTCTTTCATCGAAACAGTTGCACATGCAACAGCCCAATCATGGGCGCCACATCTACACAAGTGTACTACATGTACCCATTATTAGGTGGATGCACATGCAGCTGCAGTAAGGAAGACTAAGGCCACCAGATTATTGTGACTTCATATCAGTCTTATAATTGTGATTAAAAGTCATATATTGCAAAGTGACGGCTGAGCAACACTTTTCTCACATTTCAATTTAAAAAATAAAAAATTAAAACTAATGATAAACCATGTACGTTAATATGAATGTGCTAACAGATGCAAGTATCAAGTAGACTAAACATTCACCAAAACAAAAAGTCAGGAGTCAATTATAAGTGCAAATTATACCTAAGTTTTGGACTCTTGTTACTTGAGTTTAACATTAGTATCTCGTTGTTTTCGTGTGTTTTTATGCTTTATTGTTGTTTTTAGTGATTTTTATTTCTTTATGTGATAGGTGAAAGATTGAGAAGAAATCATGTAAACGAGAAGGCAAGATAGTGAAGAAAATGAAAAAAACAACAAATCAATTTGAGTTTTTGATCCAAGAGCATCTCTTAGTGTTTTGGGCATAAGTTCTTCGTCCGATATCAAAATAAGGTGATTCTAATGACTTTAGAAAGCTAAGAGATAGATTTACAACTTTCATGTTAATAACTTTTCCAAAATATTAACGAAATAACTTCAGGCAGAGAGTTTGCACCGGGGAGCAGATTGATTCTCGAAGGACATGAATGCGATTCCAGAATCAGATTCCGATTTTCATTAGGAAACCCTATTTTTTCTGCTATTAAATAAGGGTGATGTTTTTAGATTATAAGAGGGAGAAAGATGATGGTTAGAGACTCTTCCCTAAGCTTATAAACTCTAGATTAACAATCGAGAGAGGAGGAAAAGAGATCTACATCAGAAAATCTGTAGAATTTCCTCCTAGTTTGCTATCTTTCTCATATTTTTCTTTAGTTTTTTTTTTTTTTTTCAGTTTAGCTATGAACTAATTTTTTTCTAAAGCTATGATGTAACGTGACTATGATGTTTTAAATCTTTTTATTTAAGTTTTGAATTCTTTACCATTATTGAGTGTTTGATCATTGAGTTTAATGCTTTTAAATAACTGATCTTGTGTATTTTTTATCATAGTCATAGATAATGTATTTTTTGAATGAATTTTTTTATCATATTGAGTTCGAGAGATAATGTATGATAATTGATCTTGTGATTAAATATCATATTCTACATATTCAATAGAGATAGCATAACAAAAGAATCCATAGATCTTACTATTAATGCGCTCAATTAAACTCAAATTAGATAATAATTGGGTTATTGAATAGGATAATTTTATTGATGGTCGAGAGAGATCTTTATATAATGAAGGGAATCTTGCTTTCAGCATTAGTTTTAAATAATAATATAATTTAGGATTCAATGTAGATTAGTTAGGGTGAAGTCATAGAACTTAATAATTTAGTTCATTGTTTTTAGTTCAGATTTCTAGTTTAATTTTCAATTTTAAGTTCAAATCAACTTTCATTTATCTAAATAGTAAATAATTCAGTAAAATTAGTATTCAATATATTGGTCTTAATGGGTATGATATCTGATTGAAAAATCACTTAAACGCGATTTTGTACACTTGCGAAAATCAACAACAATCAACAAAATCTATATATAAGCAGAGCAACTGAAAAATGTGCGACAAACCACCAAAAAGACTCCACTATACAAGCCAAAACCCCAAGAGAACATTATTCCTTCAAAACTCCGTTCCAAATAAGATGAAAGAAGAAAAAAGTGTAGTCCTAGAAATCTTTACAGAGACCTAGGCGCAAAGTGAAGCAAGAAAGTTTAAGCCTACCTTACGATGCATCACTGTTATCTCCACTCTTCTAAATTTAACGCATTCATACACCCATAAACGTTATTCAGTGTCCTCAACAATTTTAGAAAAAAATTACTTAAGAAATTCTTATTGACAAGAAACAAGCAAAATTATACAAAATGAATCTGAAGCAGTTTCTGTAAATAATGAATTATTAGACAAGTTTGGTTTGTTTCAGAGTTCTTAGATTGTTTTGCTAGAAGTAAAAATGATAAAGTTCCATGAAAGTGTCCTATTATGTAAGTTTTTGAACAATTTGGATCAAGAGGAATAGAACTTTGAAAATAACAGAGAGGAAGACATCCACTTTTTGTGGGATGGAGTTCAGCTTTTGGCTTCCCTTTGGGCATTAGTGTCAAGAGTTTTGAGATATGTCTTTCTCTTTCATTCAGTTAAAGTAGGTGTGAGTTCTACGTTATACACTTATACTTGTTGATATTAGGTTTTTTTGGTCAGCTTTTGGTTGGCTGACTTTCTAGGGCTTATTGATTTATCAATATGTATAGTTTTTGTGCCCTTTCAGGCCCTTCTTTAGTACTTACTTCTTCACTCTTGTATACGTCTTCCATTTTTAATATAACTTTGAGATTTTCTTATCAACAAAAAAAAAAAAAAAAAAAAAAAAGAGGAGAAATTTTTTTTTTCAACCANTATTATCAAAAAAAAAAAAAAAAAAAAAAAAAAAGAGGAGAAATTTTGTTTTTCAACCATATTCCAAAGTATAATAAATGTGCACATATACCTTCTTGAACAAGTATTCTGTTTGCACACACACAGGTCTGTCCACTATTACGGAACTTGGCTCCCAGCTGTAAGAAAAAAACAACAATATTTAATTAACATTACCACCAAGATAACAGTCCCCTTGAATTAAGAATGAAAAGAAATATATTATCAGACAGAAAATGGATAAATTATTGCAAGTATCATAATGCAATCAGAGCATTGGCAACAAATGTAAAAAGCCAACTAAGCACTTGCAAGATATGATATAATTTGTTTAAAGAAGAGAATACAGCTACTGACAATAAGATACTGTAACAAGCCATGCCAAACCTAATTCTAGGAGCTACTTATGATAGATAGGTCATCTGCTAGTTTAAAAATACTAGAGCCAATGCATAAGTGTGGTGATCAAAATAGTTGAAAAGAACTTCACCAACAAAATTGTAGATGATGTCAGTTTGGCCCTAAAAGTGATGTGCCATTCTTATAGTAGACAGTAGTATTCATAACCCACACTTTGTGAAGCATAACATGTGTCCTTGCCATGCAGTTAATTGTTTTATACAAAATTCAAATGAGAAAACTCTATTCACCACACCAAGTTCGTCTCGACAACTGGGCATGGTTTTCATAATTTTACACATACATTCTGATTGTCAATTAGGAAATCCTTTTGCTTTAAGTCCCTAAATTATTTCGTAGACCTTTTGTTTCAATCCCAAGTAGAGATAGAAGTTCCACATATCAGAAGAAGAGAATCTATCCAAAGGTCAGATAAAAGAATTTGTTATACATGCCATAACTAATGTTAAAATCAACACAACAACTTAGCTTCTCCTCTATGAGAACAACAATAACAATCTCAGTCTCTGTTAGCTTGAACAGGAAGTTGAAAGCAATGGAAACAGTGTATTCAGGAGACACTTTTCAGTTAATGTAGTTTGCTTCACTCATTCAAAAGTCCTGCCTTTACCCTCCAGATGCAACACCTAACCATGCAGGAACAGACCTTGAAAAAGCTTGATCCTCTTAGTCTCCAATCTCCCCCTCCAACTCAGTAATAAGTAGTGTCCAAAGCCAAAGCTTGTCCTAGACACAAGGCTAAAGATGCCAATATTCCTAAATGATATTTGTTTTCTAGAAGCTGAAAGAAAAAGAATAAATTGGTCTTGAGGGGAAAAAAAAATCACTTTGAGGATTAATTAAAATACATTTGAAAAAAAGTATTAAATTAAAAAAAAAAAATCACTTGCACTATTTTCATGAAAAGATTTATAAATCAGGAATATGAGTTGATGCCAACTTTATCATTGTTCAGAATTTTTGCCCTCCAATAACAAATAGAGCTCGGAAACATCTAGCATGAGCATACACAGAAGAGTAAATCTAGACAATTCCTCTAGCTTACCGTTCCTTTTACTGCTACATCCAGGTCCGCATCATCAAAGACTATGCAGGGTGCATTGCCACCAAGTTCTAGAGATACCTAGAGAAGATAAAAACAGAGGTGACAGGCTGCATGATGATTTTCTAATGCCTGCTTGCTTTAAGTTACATATTAATTTCATAGCAAGTATACCTTTTTAACAGTCTCAGCAGCTCCAGCCATCAGTTTCTTTCCAACAGCTGTTGAGCCTGTAAAGGTAATCTTCCTCACCTGAATAAGTTTTAAAAGCAACTTATATTTCCTCATTCATATATCCAGTCATCTCCTCATGGAGATGGATGCAGATGCTATAACAAAAAAATTCTGTCGTATCTTAAGAACGAAAACCTGTGGGCTTGCAAGTAAAGCTTCACCAATAGCAGGAGCATTCCCCATAACCACATTCACACAACCCTAAAAGATTAAAATATAAAAATGATTACAAATGAGTAACAGATTCCATCATGATCACCCATAAACTAAAGGAAAACAAGTAAGTATACCAAAATTGATTAAGATGTTATAAAGTATTATATAAGAAGGCTTTAGCGACCTCATACTGAGAAACTATGGGGCCCTCAACCAAATCACAGAAAGTTCTACATATAGCCATATATATTCAATTCCTCATGTCAACCTTCATCAAGCTCAGTGATCCCTATTTCACAACCAATAGTACATAGTTATAATAGCAACATACTCCAATAAAGCTTGAAGTTATTGGTTTCTTTTTATTAAAAATTAATATTATGACTGAATGTTATATGCTTCCAAGCAAGAAGGTCCTAAACCTGCAACTTGGTTTCAGTTTCAGTTCCACAAATAAAAAGTGAACTTCCAAAATGCAATTTACAAAGTAATGAATTACTATGAGAATTACCGGTGGTATTCCAGCTTGAAGAGCAAGCTCAGCTGCTGCTAAAGCCGTGAGGGGAGTAAGTTCAGAGGGTTTTATAACCACTGTACAGCCACAAGCAAGGGCTGGACCAACCTGTTACAATCAGGAAAAAAGCCATGTCATTTTTTGGAATAAAACACTACATAAAATTCATAAACAAATAGAAAGGTTGTTGGATAATATATGTATACCAATCTTAAACTGAACAACTGAAATCACCTTTCTAGTAATCATAGCCAAGGGAAAGTTCCATGGTGTTATTGCGCCAACAACACCTACAGGCTGCAAAGAAAAAATGATAAGAAGTACATTGTTAAGAATAAGCGCACAAAATCTATCAAAACATAATAAGAAACCTTAGATTGTTATCAAGACTGTCCAACCAAAGATAATATAAAAATTCAAGAAATTGAAGAAATCAACAAACAAAGATCAGTGTTACAGGCCACTAGCAAGTAGTACAACACACTTCAAAGATCAGAATTGGCAAAAGGATGGGCCAAACAACAGAAGGAAGGTAATTCTTTACTGTTAGGCTTCACCCCCACTTTTCACTTCAAGCTTATTGCCAAGTAATGCTTTAATAGAAATCCCAGGCAGTAGGATATTGGAGGTCTACAGGCACACGATGATCAGCCTTTCTGACTTCTGATAGTTTAGAACTAAGAAGGGTTAAGGACAACTCTATTCTTTCATATGATTTGAGGGTGACTGAGTTGACAAAAATCAAAAGGCCAATGAACAGGAAATAGACCCCTGACACAACGTTTCTCTTGTCATCTATTTTATTACATTTTCTCAAATCTGACATTGAGCAAGCAGATTGTCAAGAAAATAGAAGTTATCTACTTAAGATATATCCACAAGCACCATTTGTCTGGCAGGCTTTCGAAATTGAGATTTTTAAATTGGCATTAGTTGGGAGAACAAGTTCATCTGTGACAAAGTTGATTATATAATGTATGCATAACAAAAATTTGACAGAATATTATGTCACCATGTATAGAACCAGAAAATGCATTCTGATAGTATAAAAATAAAAGATAACCAAACCACCTGCTTTAAAACAAATAGCCGGCGATCAGATAGAGTTGGCGGAATTATATCACCATATACACGTTTCGCTTCCTCCGCAAAGAACTCAATAAAACTGGCCCCATAGCTAACCTGTAATGTTAAGCCAAAAGTTTAAACATTGAAAATAATAATTTAAAAAAAAAAGGAACATGAAATGGAGAGATAAAGCCTATCTTTTGATGTTTACCTCACCCACAGCTTCTTTTAGAGGCTTCCCTTGCTCCAATGTTATTAGCTGTCCAAGTTCTTCTTTGTGGGCCATTAGTAGATCATACCTTAAAAATACACAGAGAAAATTTTAATGACATCTGTGAAAAAAAAAAAAATCTCCAAGCACAACATACATTTCAGAGAAGCAATCAACTATAAGAGCTCCAAGAGACAATTAACCATATGCATGAATATGTGACTAAACTTGAAAATAAATAAATAAATAAAGTTCTAATTACAAAAAGTCAGCAATTTATTTGGTACACTCTCAAGAAGAGAGGGAGGGAGGGAGAGAGTATGCATCTGAAGCAGAAAAATAAGCCTTTTTAGTATAAATTGGTGACAACATTACTTCATCCACAAAAACCAAAAGCACAACTAAAGAAATGAACTAAATTTTACAAATGCCAAAGAAGACAAAGTTCTAGAAAGTGCATATGGCTAATGAAAAACTTGTACTTATCATTATTAAACAGAAATATACATAAAACTCTATAGAGACCATGCATGATTTCTTGTCACCTAGTTGTTTTCAACTTTAAGATCGTTACAAATCCTTCATAATGCAGAAAATCAAGGATACAGACTTACCAATTCCGCAAACGCTTGCTCCTTTCAGCAGCTGTGAATTTGCTCCAAGCTACACAAGTAATGCATCACATACAAGTATAAATAGCTTTCATAGTATGTTGACTCTCAGTATACTCAGAAAACGACAAAGCTGATGGAGGCCTTGATTCTGTATTCTACCTATGTTTCTTCAGCTTCACGTTTCTTTATTTGGTACTATTATTTCATTCAATTTAGATGTAATACAATGGATGTACAAGGGTTAGGAATAATGCACTTAATCATTATTTCTGTCATTTGCAGGAATCAGCCAGAGTAAAATCAATGATTCGAGACCTGTCCATTAAGTATTGGCTCCCATAATTATGGTTAAATATTAATTCATTGATTAGAAAAAACCCAAACAATCAAATTTTTCTTTTAAATGTAGCAGAAGAGATAATTTTTTAAATCATAACATAATCACAGTTCAGTATCGGGTCCATACAATTAAATGTGTCATAGGCTGAAGATATAGCATCATTTGTCTCTTTTCCACCCATGCATGCAACATTTGCAATAACTTCACCGGTTGCTGGATTATAAACCTGTTATGACATGAAATTACATGCATTTCACAAACACTATAGTGACTTTAAGTAACAGACTAGAGAGACTACAAGAAAATTAAAGCTGAAGAGACACATAAATCTGGTTATCCAGTACTGGACAGAGCTCGGTAAGAGGCAGTTAGCTTTTATTTTCACCAACATAGCAACCTTTAGGCGCTTTCTCTATATTATCTCTCTTCTTATAAAAAGAAAATGGCATGCCCTTGTTTTTTTTCCAGAATTTTACTTTATTATTAACGCAAGCCATAATCCTACACAGACCACACATGTTTTGCGAAATATTGACTCTGCCTAATATTGAGGAAAAATTTTAACAGCTCAAGCCTGACAACATAGGCAGAAATTGTCTACTTTGGGCTTCAAGAGAAATCTTCCACAATAATTTTTTTTTCTTTTAAACTTCCCACGAATGTTCTTCACAGAAGTCTACTCAGTTGAGTGAATCCAAGATCTATAAACTAATCTATAACTCCCTCAATAGCAACACGGGATGCATCAAACACCTCCCTTTTGTACCTTACAGCATTATGAGGTCTATCACTCCCATCATTAGACGCAAAACCACTTTGATACAATTTTAATAGTCCATGACCTAAGGTAGATATTAGAAACGTGTTCCACTCACAATGCATATTAGAGAAGAGTTACGAACTAATTCAAAATCTCCTTTGCTCACACTGTAGCATGTGATAATAAATTTCAATTTGAATGTAGTTACAACAAGAAGTCTTATCAAGAACAAGTGAACAAGCGGAGAAAATCTAGCTCGACAAGAAAATGAAAAACTATAAGTTATATGATCTTTCTTTCAAACCTCCAACGTCTTCCCATCCGTTGCATCAGTCCACTTGCCTCCAATAAGGCCCTGAGTTCGTAAAAAGCCAGAACTACGAAGCTGAGAAGCAACACTCTTCATCTCCGTGCTCATCTGAAATCCAATTTGCTTATTTAGAAATTTTATAAATTTGATGGATGCATTTTAAAGAAAAATGTTCCAAACATATAGAATACATTATTTGAGAAGAAGAGTAGCATAAAAATAATAAGAAAAAATTAAAATTGTTGAAGTTGAGGGCATTACTTTAACGAAGCCACAAAGAAACAACCTTTAAATCTTACACAGTACCAAAATGATTCCTTAAAATTTTGAAGCAATGAGGAAACTCAACCTACAAATGACAGCTCAACGAGAAGCACCTTCTTTGTGTAAAGTTTCAATCTTTGAGTAAAAGGGAAGAATTTACGATGTAACACAATCCAAATCTAAAAAAAAATACCCAATTTTAAACTTACTATCAGTGGCTAAAGCATTGCATTTGATTATACAATACATGTCCAAGCGCAACATTCGTACAACATATGATTAATTTAATCCTGCTATTTTATATTACATTCCATGGCATTTAGATTCTTTTAGTTAGATAGGCATGCAAGCCGCGGAGAGACTCACATTTAAGTTACCGTATTTGCACAGAAAAAGAAAAAAAAAGTGAGAAACTAAGCATATATCTACACAAATCCTTGAAGAGATTGAAAACTACTTCAATCACTTAGCAGCCAGGAAAAACACGTTAAAAACGAACATTTTGTAGCTTCCACTACTAAATATAATCAAATTTTATCACAAACACTTTCTCGATTAAAAAAATATAATAATTAGAGCAGAAGCGATTATTGAATGGGAAAGATCAGCATGCATAGACCAAGCAAGCAGCAGAGTGAAGGCTAATCTCGATATGAACAAGCTTATAAAAACAAACCACTACCATGAAAACAATTAAAAAATATATATTTATCAAACTAAAGACTTCATAAATTGAGAAAAGAGACAATACCCAGAACGCCAAGTCAATAAAAAATCACCAAAAAAAACTGAAATAGAGAAGAAGGCGAAGGCGATTAAATATAGTATATAGTATAGTTGAGATGGAGCGAGGGTTGCCTGACGAGTGAAGCTTTGCATGCGCGGCAAATGTGAGGCGAAAACCCTTCCATACCCGCCAAGTGCCAAGCGTCCTACTCCTCCCAACGTCGTCATTGGCTCTCTCCCTCTCTTTGCTTCTCTACTTCACTCACTCGCAACTATAACACTGCTAGCTGATGTGACTGTGACCCTACCCCAAATACTAAGTCTCGTCTGTGAGTGACTTTATGTATATATTTGGGTTTTCCATTTCTAGGGTTTCTCATATAATCATATATAATTGTACAAATTTGACTCTTCTAAAATCCATTAATTTCTTCCATAAAGACAAATTCATGAATTCTGAATGATTATCTCTACTGAATTTGGTTTTAAGATATTTTAGGTAACACCGGTAATACCTTCATTTTTTCGTCCTTTAATGAGAAATTTGTCAAAATGGCCTCCCAGAACGGTGCAAAATGATAAATAGCCTCTCACCCAAAACCATTTCATGTAATAATCATCCGCTACAGTAACTTATTGTACTTTGACAAAAATACCCCTGTCTTCACTAACCCCTTCACAATTAGCTTCCTCCCTAAAAGGAAACCGTGATACCGGTTTCAAAGGAAACCGTGATACGATTTCTGGGGTCTCCACGGTTTCGATAGAAACTTTACACGGCCGCGGCTGAAACAGTAAAATGGATCACGGTTTCCATGAAAACCATGGTTATCCACAGAAACCATGATCCATTTCACGATTTCAGTCGCGGCCGTGTAAGGTTTTAATCGAAACCGTATCACGGTTTCCTTTGAGGGAGGAAGCTAATTGTGAAGGGGTTAGTGAAGTCAGGGGTATTTTTGTCAAAGTGAAATTAGTTACTGTAGCGGGTGGCTATTGCATGAGAGGGTTTTGGGTGGGAGGTTATTTTTCATTTCAGACGGTTCTGGGAGGCCATTCTGGCAAATTTCCCTATTTTGATCCAATCATACATCATTCCTTTCACTGTAATATGTGAACATAAATGGTTTTATAAAATAAAAGATATTAGATTAATTAATTATTGTAATGCCCTGGATGAGGGTTAAATTTTTAATAATTATATTTTTTTTATTGTTTAACCAAGTTTAATCCTAAATGAGTTAAGCAATTGACCTATGGGTGTCAATGTAAATACTCTTTTTCTGCTTTCTAAATAGATCTTCCTCTCTTCTTTAGCTAAGAAGCCACGGTGACATTTCTTTCTTCTTCTTCCTTAATACCCTTCTTCTTCTTCCTACACTGCTTACTGCTAGTGTCTCTCATCTGCCCTCCCTTTTTTATCACTGTCTTCTGATCGTTACTATCATTATTGACGGTTTTGATTGAAACATGAAATTACCCTCTAGATCTGCGAATCCCAAGAGTCCTTAAGTAACTTTATGCTTCACTTCTTCCACAATCTAGTTCGTCAAAAAATTTTCCTTTATTTTCTGGAAACACGGTAGAGAGTGATGCTTTCATTCAACCATTTGCTTGTGGTTTGGTAGGGCTGTTTCTGAGGCCTTTATAGTGGTGATACTGGAGTTTGGTTCTGACAAAATCTTTATCGCTATGGTGGTTTGATAGGTGCCTAACAGTGTGAGATTCTTGTGTGTGTGTTGCGTTTTGGTTATTGATGCAATAGGAGTTTGGGTGAAAAAGCCTAAGAGGAAAAAGCCTGAAAAAGGAGTAATTGGGACAAATGCTTGGGTTTGTAGATAACGGCTGAAGACTCCATTCTTGATGGCTGCGTGGTATTAGTAGCTGTCGTTCATGCCAGAGGCGGCGGTAATGAGCAGTACTTCTATATCTTTTTTGGGAAATTTATCAAAATAGTCACGTAGAGAGGGTCAAATTGAAAAATAACCTCCATTTGTTAACTCTTTCATCCGCCTAACCAAAGTTACAGTAAAAATTTATTTCTACTGATTATACCTTGTCTCCTGCATATTCAAAGAATAGTCCTACATATTCAAAGAACAGTGATAGGTTCAATACCGCTAAGACCGTGATAGGTCTAATGCCAAGACCGTAATAGGTCCAAAACTAGGATCGTGATAGGTCCAATGTCAGGACCGTGATAGATCCAATTCCAGGACTGTGATAGGTCCAAGACTTGGACCTTATACAGTCATAGCTTTAGTCCTTACACGGTCCTTGCATTGGACCTATCACAGTCCTGGCCTTGGACTTAGACTTATCACGGTCCTGGCCTTGGACCTATCACGGTCCTGGCCTTGGATTTATCACGGTCCTGGCCTTGGATCTATCACGGTCCTGGCCTTGGATCTATCACGATCTTGGACTTGGACGTAACCTAATAACCAAAAAATCGTTCTCCACAGGGGTATAATCGATAGAAACAAATTTTTACTGTAGCTTTGACTAGCCGAATGAGAGAGTTAATGAAGGGAGGCTATTTTTCAATTTAACCCCCTCCAAGTGGCTATTTTTCAATTTAACCCCCTTCAAGTGACTATTTTGATAAATTTCTCATATTTTTTGGGATAATATCAAACACTATCCTTGTATTTTGGTTTAATTTCAAGTGGAAAGTACATTTAATACTTTAATCAACTAGATTCCTAAGGTTTATCCAAAATCATCAATAAGTCTTTTCCGTTAGCTTCAATTAACTGATACAGTTTTTTAAAAGAAAAAAAGACTATTATACTCCTCTTCTGTTATCTTTGTTAAGGGACAATATTAAACACCACCCTTATATTTTGACCTAATTTTATACAGAAAGTATGTTTGACACTTTAGTTAACTAGACCCCTGAGATTTATCTAAAATCATCAATAAACCTTTTTCATTAACTAACAGAGTAACAAAAACAAAAAAAAAGACTATTATACCCCTGATCACGCTCAAAATTAACCTTCGGCTAAGCGGTTGTTGTAGCGTAGCTTTAGGTATCGAATCCACAGGGAG
>JANKKB010029239.1:0-21014 GCA_026225775.1 Bursera palmeri | reverse complement strand
AAATCATGATTCAAATGCCCTGCGAGGAGTTGAAGTAATAGCATGAAAGAGGAAATTTGGGGGTAAGCCAAGCCATGCTTCTTGTCATATCTAATCATGATTAATTATTTTAATTAAACCAAGTCCGAAGTGGGTGTTGCGTGTAGTCGATTGTCTCCAAACTTTTTGCTATGCCAAATTGGCAAAGATTCAAAGCAAGCTTAAGCCTTAACGTGAAAGAGTCGATGGGTTTATATTAAAAAATAAAATACCCACGATTGAGAAAATGAAAAGCAGCGAGGACAGGATCCATAATAAAGCGATTTAACAACGTTTGTAGCCTGTTGTGTCGGTAACAGCAATTAAAAATGATGATCAAATCAGACGGTGCTTAATGGCAAAATCGTCAACAACAACAGCAACAACAACCCTTTTATTTATTCCTTCCCTCTCGTTGAATTAAATGACAAGTACTCTTCTTTTAACGGTTCTTGGAAGTCTTCAAGGCTTTGCAAAACCATGAGAATTTTAAAAGGGCTTTTCACCAAATGTAGCAGGTAGTTGGAAGTGCTTTTAGGGGCATTTGTTAGTGCTTTCAATTCTGCTGTTCAAAAGCATCCAAAGGGTTGTTTATGAGAGGTAGTTAGGTTATCTACCGAAGGCAGTTAAGAATAAGACACAGAATATCTACTACCAAGATACAGCTCTCACTTTTCTAGGCAGGACTTCCCTTGATCACGGCCATTTCATATCCCTTCCCACACGCCCTATCAAAGCGATTGGCCTCAAGAACTTGGCAAATTTTATGGCGTTCGTGTGGAACTTATATCACAAACATAAATATGTGATGAATTCATGTACTTAATATGAAACCACTCTATCGTGATTTGAGGTCTAATTAATGAAATTTCTGATGGGTTCCAAGAAGATCTGTAAGAGAAGAAACAAGAATTGTACGCGCGAGGTGTAATGGTGGGAACGCGGTAGAAATTAGCTGAGGTTTGTGATATTACAGCTTTTTGCATGGAGGTTTAACGTTTTCTTCAGAATGAAATCTTGAGACTTTATTCTCTCTGTGGCTACTAGTTAAATTGTGATAAGGACAGCACCCATAAATCAAAACCTAATTGGATATCTTTCGTCTCTTTCTTTCTTTATCACACTTTATTTTGAATTTTCTTATCACGTAATAGTCAACCACTCAACTTGGTGCTATGTGATTGGGAAAGTGTTAGTGCCATAATTACATGCTTAAGCATATGGATGACTACTTTCACAACATACCACATGGGGGGTGAAGAGACATGGAGAAAGAGAGAAGAAAAGAATGTGACACTTTTGGTTCAGCAAGATTTGATTTGATAGAGGCTTAAAGTCATATTGAGATTCGATTCATCACAAGAATAAGTACAATGATCCAGTAAAAAAAGAGAGAGAGAGTGGGAGAAAGTGGGATTATTTAAATAATTGGGGTCCTCCAATCCTTTTTATCATAATATAAGAAGAATGGTCCCCTTTTTATATGAGTTTTTCTTAATTTTTAGTTAAGATTAATAGGTGATTTCATATATTTTTAATATATATGTTTAAGATATATAAGACACTGTTGTTATTAGCTTAAATTATTGGGGAACTTGATTTACTGATAAAGTTAAATGAAGAAATAAATATATTTACAGAAGGTGAATTGGTCAACAGTAGTTATGATTTATGCACTTGACTTGTAGTTGCAGGGAGAATCAAAAGGCCAAAGAGTGAATCCACCAGCAACAGGGAAAGGTGAGGAGAAACATAAAAGCAACCAAAATCTACCAGGCCAGGGTATCTTGTGGACAGAATAAAATACAGAAGATGGAGGGTCCAGATCGAATTGTAAAGTTGCAGACAAAAACGCAACAGAACAGAGCAGTGAAGGAATGGGAACTGCTGAAAAGGAAGTTGGGGTCTTCGGTAGTTTAAAAAGACAAGTTGGTTATTGCCGTTGAAACTCTCAAAAACAAAAACCAAAAACACATATCTTCATCAATTTTCTAAATTACCAATTTCTCCCTCTGTGTTTTTTATGATTTTATTTTCTAAAAGGGGAATTTATCTGACCTCCCAATTAGATTTAAAAAAAATACTTAATACCACACTTTTACTAAATTAACACTTATTTCTCAAAAAATTACCACTATTTTTTCAAAACTAACACTTACTCCCCAAATATTTGGGGGGTAAATATTAGTTTTTTAGGGGTATTTGGAGGGTAAATATTAGTTTAGTAAAATTATGGGGCTAAGTGTTTCTTTAAATTTAATTAGGGGGTTATTGTAATTTCCCCTTTTCTAAAATTAGAAATTGGAACAATGAAAACCTTTAAGGGTTTCAAAAATTTTAAGTTTTAATAATTTTTTTAAATATCTATATATTTCTTTGAATGCAGCCCACAAAACTTGCTATTCATTTATTTATTTTTAATTTTGCCTTGAAAAGTCGAGATTTGAATGGGATGGAGAGGGAAGATTGTAAATTGACAATAAGTTTGAACATCTGATATGATATAGATTTGGATGCCTTTACGTTCAGCTGCGTTTTACTGACAATTGTATGGAAGAATCTGACGTGAAAAAGAAAATTCAAAAACAAAAAGTAGATAGAAGGCAAATGGGGTTTGAGCAGTAAGAATGAAGCCAAGGGTTGCATGTGCAGCTGCTACATCGGCGCAGTTAAAGCAAAGGCAAATTGCAAATCGCTTTCGAGGGTAAATTCACAAGTCACAAGTGGCACTGGTACTAGTGGTAGCGGTGGATACCTTGAAGGTCCCCCACCATTCAGAATCCTTTTGTAGCTAAGCTAGGTTGAGTTGTAGTAGTTTTACCGGAACAAGACAAACGTTGCCTTACCAGTCCCCCCTTTCTGGTTATTTGATTAGTTTGTAATAAATTAAGCACCTAGCTAGGAAAAACAACAGATGCAAATGGTCAATAAATTGTTTTTCCAACTCTTTCCTTTGAAATCAACGTAACAACCCAGAGGTGGTAACCAAATTCTTCAAGTTAAGGGTTTCAGTTGCAGGCGCAGCAGACTTTGAAATTGCCTTCGTGTGACTGCACTAGTGCTTTGACCCTCTTGGGAGTTGTGATAGGTGGGTTATCTTGGCACGAGCTTGACTTGATTTTTGGGCAAACTAGACCACGTCTAGTCCCTTCATTGGCTAGATGTGGGGCTATTTCTATCTCCTTTGCTGCCCAAAGCTTGCCCTGGAAATAACCACATCAAAAGAAGTAAACCTCTTGTTTCGGACTTTCAGTCAATATTTGTGTAAAATTCTGATTTTTTTTTCTGGGTTACTTCCAAGTTCCAAAAGCTTGAAGACAAGCTCTGGTGACTAGCTAGTCATATGCAGGATTAAAATACTGAAATGTCAATGGTTATAAATTCAAAACAAAGAGAAAAAAGACACTGGAAAAACCAAGCATTTCTAAGGAGGGTTAAAAATTGATTTAAATTTGTAGATTCTTTCAAGTCAAAGAACACTACGATCTCTCAAACTTTCACCACTGATTCAACACTTTGTATTCTTCCTATAGTTGGTTGCTGCTGATTAAGCTAATTGATTTTTCAATACACTAATAGCGAGAATCGCGGTCCTGTTATTTCGGCAATCAATTCATAATCCAACTTATCACTGTCCATGCAGATTTCGTCTTGAATTAATATAATTACATGCAAGACATTTGAGATAGAGTCCAGCTCAAGGTGATCAGCCACACGTGTCTCAGTTTGTCTTGTCCACCCTGCCATTTCAATTTTTAAATCTCATGTAGTTGTAACAGAATTAGTGAAAAATTTTAGTGGGATTTTTTGAGATTGTGCAATGCTCTTCAATTATTAGGTAGTTCAAAAAAATGCCATCACCCTCGCAACTAACTATCTGCTTGCTTTATATGTTTCTCTTTTGAAAGAGTACTTTTTGTAGCAATTGAGCATGTTAAGTTGCACATCATGAACTTCCATAATAAATTGGGAACTTGGAACCCATCAAAAGAGGACGTTTAGAGTACTGTTTTGTGTTGGTGTAGATGATGACCTTTAATGAAAGTGAAGGAATGAATTTTCCAATGTATAAGAAGAAATGTGAGTCAAAATATGCTATTAAATTCTTTTACCAGAAAAAATTTGGTATTAAATTCACCCTATCAAGTCCTACTAAACGGCTGCATAATCAAAGGAACTGACGTGAAATGTCGAGGGATAAATGTGGTTGTTTTAAAATGCAAAAAGAAATTGTGACCGAGGATGAGAAAAATGCTAAATTTCAAAGTTAATAGAAGTTAAATGAAGGTCGGATATAAACAAAGGAGAGAAAAGGGTAAATTGAGGCAAATGGTCGCTGCAGCTGCTTCTGCTTGCATGTGGGCATGGAAGTTTATGAGCCATCAAGTGCCTAAAACCGCTAGGACCCACTTGGAATTTCCCGCTAAGATAGCTACGAAACCACGCGGTTCGAGGCCAGAAAACTGCCTTACAATTACACATGTGCCTTGTTTTCACTATAACAAATACTCTACACTTTGTGCCTATAGCATAGCAGTTTATGGTCCCAACAAGCTTAAAAGTGTTAGTTAAGGTAAGATGATGGTTCAACAGTGAATAGTAACTGCGCATAACCCCTTTCAAAAAATCTATAAATTCCACCTCATCCCCCTCATTATCTTCACTCACCTGCCTCACATTTTCTTTCGTTTTGCTCTACTTTTGAGTTCACAATATCTTCCTGTAATCATCTTGTCTCTCCTCTCTTTCTCTTTCTCACACGCGCACACATTTCGGTTATGTTAAAATATGAACTACTAAAACAATGTTACAAGTTTTGAACTTGGGAAATGCTGAAAAATGTTGACTTGTCTCTGCAGGAAAATGGCTCTTGCTGGATATTTGTTTGTAGGTTTACTTGCAATGGTCTCATCTGTTAATGCATATGGAGGTGCTGGGTGGACTAGTGCACATGCCACTTTCTATGGTGGTGGTGATGCTTCAGGGACAATGGGTATGCAGTTTACTGAAGCAAGTATTTTTCTTTATAAATGTTCACTCAAGGCTTGAACTTTTTGCTAATTTGGTTAATGATTTGTGCAGGTGGAGCTTGTGGCTATGGAAACCTGTACAGCCAGGGATATGGTACTAATACTGCAGCTTTGAGCACTGCTCTTTTCAACAATGGGCTGAGCTGTGGGTCTTGCTACGAGATTAAGTGTGTGAATGACCCCAAATGGTGCTTGCCGGGCTCCATTGTGGTCACAGCTACCAATTTCTGCCCACCAAACAATGCTCTCCCTAACAATGCAGGAGGCTGGTGCAACCCTCCTCAGCAACACTTTGATCTCTCTCAGCCTGTCTTCCAACACATTGCTCAATACAGAGCTGGGATTGTTCCTGTGGCTTACAGAAGGTATCCTCTCTGCTTCCATAAACTCAAATAAGATTTCACTTTTGTTTAGAAAAAGGCTCAAGCTTTAGAGGTTCTAATGGGAATTATTGGTCTATTATAAAGTTCTGTTAAGGGCATAATTCATATCAGCCCACTTGGTTATTTTGAGATCTTGGCTTACTGCACTGAGATATGAACCACTTTCTTGTTATTTACTCCAATTTCAATAGGTAGTTAATAAAGTTTTATTCATTAGCTTCTACCTTTTTCTTTAGTAAATGCGTTGTCATAATTCTAAGTGGTAACGAGAAAATAAACGCATTTATAATTTTTTGGTGGGCTTTTGTAGGGTACCTTGCAGGAGGAAGGGAGGCATCAGGTTCACCATCAATGGTCACTCATACTTCAACCTTGTCTTGATCACCAACGTTGGTGGTGCTGGTGATGTACATGCTGTTTCCATCAAAGGGTCCAGGACTGGCTGGCAGGCCATGTCAAGAAACTGGGGCCAGAACTGGCAAAGCAACACCTATCTCAACGGCCAGAGCCTCTCCTTCAAGGTCACAACTAGTGATGGCCGCACTGTTGTCGCCAACAACGCTGTTCCTGCTGGCTGGTCCTTTGGCCAGACATATACTGGTGCTCAGTTCCGCTAGAGGCGACATTAACAAGTCAAATATTCTACATCAAAAGTTATAGTTGGCTAGGAATTAGAATTAGTAATAGATATACTAAGCAGTATTTTTATTATGAACTGTTAGTATGTTAGGGTATATATACTACTGTCTATGAGAGGTCAGTCTTTGGCCCTATTGGGTCAAAATGATAAAGGGCTTATTTTAAAATGGCTCTTTAGCATTTTGACATAATTTCGTCATTGTTGTGGAGTGTCCCGTTCATGGAACACTATGATTTCTGGGGATTTTTTTCTCCTTTTTTATCTGTTGACAGCCAGCAGATGATGACACTGGCAGAGGTGGTGTTTTACCACCCGCCACTAATGTTTCAAATAGTCCATTTTGCTTCTTCGATTGTCTAGAAGCACTTTTTTTTGGCTTGTATTTACAATTGTAATCAGCTTATGCTGAGTATGTGCTTGGTTGTCATATTGGAATTTTGTGAGACTAAGGTGTAAATTCCAATTTATTACTAGTTAATGAAAGTTTTTAGAGTATTTACTACTTTTACCATATGGTGTTTGATATTTTTCTTTTCGTGTTTTGAGTGTTGAAATCATGAGAAGTGAGATATCAAAGCAGAGTACTCTGTTGAGTTGTAAAAAAGAAATTCAAATTAGTGTTACTTTTATTGCTATTCAAATTTGATAGTTTCAGCATATCAATCGAAAAATTAAACTAAAAACTATACTAAATATTCAAGGTAATAGTTAATATGTTCATAAAAATTTTGTAGTCTTCAACAAAATGGTAAAGGTTAGTTCATAAATTATAACGAATGATTTCTATAGTGGGCAAGGTCGGTTAGATGAGAGAGTAACTGAGGCACTTGCCTTAGGCTCTCCCTATTAAGTAGCTTGCAACGAAAAAAGTTGATATTTTCTTAATCATAACTTGATGAGTGGTAGACACAAGTCACAGAAGAAAACACTTCCCAGAAAGAACTTGCAAAAAGATGATTGTTCATATCTTTAATTTTTTATAATATTTTCTTATGCGGCTAGCATAGGTTAGATTGTATTTGCAGCAGCCGGGAGGGTTGCAAAAAGGCCCATCACCAAAACCTAGTATAGAGTAGTTAAGTTAGGTGAACTTCTGGTAATGGCATAAATACATTCATAAATTTACACTACCAATCTATGGCTTTTGCAGAAATTAAAATTAAAAAAATAAAAATTTGTCTTATGCACTCCAGGCTGAATATGCTGAAATGGGTCAGTTTCAAAATGACAAGTATTCAATTCTCTGTAAGAATCCGCTTTCAAGTTTCAAATCCCAGCTTGTGTAAACCACATTTGAAAAATTTCCCAGAAATTACAAAGAAAGTTAGGAGCTTGTTGGTTCTGCTAGAGGCTTCAAAGTGAAAATTAACATTCAGTGAGAAAGCATTAAAAAGTTTGTGCCTGGTAGTCGGTGCAGCAGGCCGTGCAGGTATTTTCCTGGAGTCTAAAAAGACGAATATAAGATAAGACATTTCACAGCAGTTACTGTATGTGCTTGCTTGTTGCTTGTCCCTTACCATCCTGTTTCTTTCAGGGCAGATTGCGCCAGGATTCATATCTCTTTAGCATGAGACCTGGAAGGGAATCTGAGATGGAAATATTACAGACAGTGACCTTTTTTTTATTTTTTGGTTCTTGGAAATTTCATATAAAATTTGTTTGATTCTTCAACGGAAATTATAATTGATGTATTAAAATTGAAGAGTTGAAAAATCCAAGGAAGTTTCCAAGCAATTTCAAAGGGGAAGCTTGTTAAATTGTAAGAAACGGAGATGGAAAAGGCTAAGCCACTCGACAAATGGGAATTGAGGAATCAATTCTTCTTCGCTCACTGCGTGTCTAACTACATGCCTTACTTTGCAACTTGTTTCTTAGCTTATCTTTATGAATTATCTTCCCATTTTTATGAGGCTAAGGTTTCTACTTTCTACGTCTCTGCTTTACTTGGTTAATATTATGGTATTCAACATCCACAAACATTTGAAGATTTATTTTTCTAGGAAATTTCCAGAAAAAAAAAAGATAATAATTATTATATATTTTTAAAAAAATTAAATATAATGATTAAAATTTAACAACTCCATAGATTGATAATTTTTTTGAGCTATTGAGCTGTCAATTGTAAAAAGTCAAAACTAAAAAAGCGTTGTAGAGTTATGACTTTTTCAATTTGTAGTTATTTAATTTTTTTTTTTCAAGAATTGCTCATTTTTCAAAAATTGTTTCTAATTTACACTATTTTTAAAATTAATATTTTCTTGATTACCATGAGAGTATTTAGTAATTTAGGTAATGCTTTTTAAATAATAAATAAATGAAATTATAATCAGACTTAAATATATATATATATATATATATATATTTTTGGGTTTAGAAATCGGAGATGGAAGATGGAGGGTGGGTCATCTGTACGGGTGTGGACACGACAGAACCAGCCTACCTTGAGCCACGTGACTGAGTTTTCTCATGCTTTGTCTAGTCGAGCTTTCTCAGTCCACTCCACGACAAGATGCGCACGTGTCACGATCAGACAGCATCAAAAGGCGGAATATTATATTATCTCACCACGGACACAGCCAAGCCAACAGCGTACGTGTTGCGGCTTCTTTACATCTTGACAAATGACCCATGTGAGTCGCCGCATTTTTCGTTCACCACGTGTCTCTTTTTGCTTCGCCAATTGAATGGACGTACCAGATCTCATCAAATTTATATGCTGGATAGAAGTATAGACTTATACGACACTACATGAATTTAGAGCTAGCAAATTCCTGAGCAAAAATCTGTCTCATACCACCTACGCATTAAGTTGATCGACCAAAATACGTTTTGAGAGTCTGAGAAATATTTTGATTGGTCAACTATACATACAACAACGATTATAAGATAAATTTTACTAAACTCCTTGATTAATAGAACCGAAAATCAAGAAAGGTGAAGAAACCAAATCAGAAATCTTCCGGGTCAAAACGTTACTCCTTTAGTAGTGTAAATTCTTCTCTGCCCCAGGAACGTGTTGCTTTTGTCAAAGTAGAGATGATGAAGGTACATAAGGGGAACATGGGTCTATCAACTGGTCCTTCTCAAAGAAAGATAAGAAGGATCCACACGGTGGGAAAACATGACCTTTGCGGTTACTTGGAAGATAAAACTTTCAAATTTTTTTTGTGGATATTCTCATATATATATATATATATACACAATACAATTAAGCTGCTGTTGAAGATCCTAGTTAGGACCATTTGCATTGTATTGTGTGTTGACAAGATTAAGACACCCTCAATCTCATTTGAATGTTAATACTTTAACAACTGTATTACAGAGGGCCTCATTCAAAACCAATTTGTCTGCATAGTCGAATTTTTTGATGCTTTCTTATTCCAAGGGTACCACCACTTCAAAATGTCTTAGTATCCAATGTCACCTTCCGGTAGTTAGGCTGTCAAGGTACTTATTCAAGGGAAGAGGTGTGCATTTAATGAGAAAATTCCGGAGCCCATTTGACTAGAGTTTCACTTTATAGTTGCAATGGCTTTAAATTGCATTGATGACATTGATATGTCCAGCTAAGAAGACTCGTTTAGAGTGATTTGATTAGTGAAATCCAGGCTGGCTTTAGGAAGGAAATGGATGATAATTGACTCCATGATGTAAAACTAGATATCAAGTCATGTATTTCTTCTGCCGGTACCAACATAAAGTCAAGTGCATAGCCCATGGCCCCGGCCCAACCAGGCTTAGTTGTCTGCAAATTCGGTCATGAACAGTAAGCTAGCAATAAATGGCAAAATTTTTATATTTCAGGAAAGACATTATATGGAAACTAATGTAAATCATTCACAAGCAAAGAGAAAGTATGCCTAGTTGAAAAAGAAACTTCATATTATAGATATTATTATGAATTACAACCATTGACTTATATATACGCATTTAATTTACAGCTTAGTAACTGATCACCAAAAAGGAGGAAGCAAAAATGGCTTCCAGAAAACCTAATATTAGTTATGTGACTCGTATTTGTATGATATGTAGTGTAACAAATGTGGTGCCTCATCCAACCGTATCCGCACTAATCAATCTTAGCAAGTGATCACCAACAGGTCACTTTGTATCATGTAATTATGATATACATTATCTCACTGGCTGATTCTTGCATCTGAACAGAGAAAGAGACCATTTTAAAATCAGCAGGTCTTCATTGGTTCTTGAGAAAGTTTCTCGTGCGCAATTGCACATGACCAAGCTCTCCAGCAACCTGAACAGTGATTGAATAGTAATCTCTCTTGTGAATCTCAGTTGAGTTGCTGCAAAAAAATATCAGGATCCCATAAGAAAAGGAAGTAGCTATGACTGAACAACTTGCTGCTGTTCTCGAGCATTTTAGGATACCTCCCACAAAATTTCTGATCCTACTATGGCGGGTAGCCTAGTCACTCGATCAATTTCTAACCAAATTCAAAAGGAAGCAAGAAATGTTATTTATTTTGTCAATTCCTGGCTCTGATATCTTCCCCAATCAAAAAGAGAGTAGGAAGAGAATTCCAAGCAGACTACCATAATTTTCCCACAAGGACAAATACATGTGGAAAACTAACCTTTTTCATGAGCCTGACTTAGTAATATGCCTGTGGAGTTTATTGTAATGCTCATAAAATCAAATCTTATTGCGGTTCAGGCTAAGATGAAATAGTAAATATTTGGTTAGACAGTGCTCAAGCGAATTTCAGTATTGGCTGTTTTCTCATAACAAATCTATAAACTGATAGCGGGACAGCACTGGGGCAGAAAGGGAAAAGAATATGGAAATAAAATTTAAAATATAAAAAAACTATAAAAGCAAAGCAAGAATAACATAGCTATTTTGGCTGCTTACAGCCACTGGATCATTCCTATTATCTACATTTACATGGCAGTGTCGCTCACAGTTACAGATCTTCTACTTCAGACTCCATGATACTAAGGTAACTGAGGGCACCATCAAATAAATAAAAATGATAGAAAGATATCTTCAAACTCCAGGTATTTTTTTGTTCCCACTCCAACAGGTCATCACATAATTAACAGCCTTGATACACAAAATTCAAATACAGGCATTCCAAGAAACCATGTATCAGTCATTTAACACAAATTTATTAACAGCTTCAAATGCATTCGGTGTTTCCATGAAATATGATGAATTTAGAATTTCAACTAACATGCAGTAAAGCGACCATTCACTTAACATATTAAATTATTTTCAGCTTCTACTACTCTTGAGAAGGTTTAACCAAAAAATAATAATAATAATTTTGTAGGCAATTAGCAGCTCATTTAGCAAGTTTCAAAGTATTGGCCACCACGGGACAAACTTAAGATACCAAAATGAAAAACTTAGCAAGAAAAAGAGAAGTCATTATACTGTTCCAATTCATAAGTGATTAATGTAATTGACTACACAAAATAAGAGTATGCACGTAAAAACTCCAGATTGTGCAGAAGGGAACCTTACCTGGGAATATAAGTGCCCATCGAACAAGCTAACTTCACAAGGTCCAGTTGAGGCAGCCCAACTACCATGAGTGGCGTCAAACCCAGGTCTAGGAGCCTCCAAACTTCCGCTTAAATGATAGTCCACAGGGTTTTCTTGTATGTTCATCTCTGCTACTGGTTGGAATTTGTCATTCAGCAAATTTACATTGTATGGTAGGTAGGAGCACTGCCCCCCAAGTTGCAGCCTCAGAGATGCAGTTCCACTTAACTCACTAAGAAGAGTATTTTCCTGCCCAGAATTAGAAATCTCTGAACTTTTACCAGTTCCAAAGTAACCAGAGTAACTCCCAAAAGAAGAACTTCCAGAACATTCCACATCCCTACAGAAAGACAAATAAGTCAGTGGCTTAAGAACAAATTTTAAAATAAAAGTTCATTGCCTAACTATGCATGTATGGTATACATACCATATGTATAGAAAGACATAGATGCCTTGTTTCTAAGATCCTTTCTATGAAACATAAATTCCATCATATTTAAACATCTCTCTCTTAATTATAAAACAAGATTTTTCCTTCTAGACATTATTCTACAGAGATAGAACTGAATTCAGATTTCCAGGAGACCAAGTATAAGCACTGGAATTAAAAGGTTACACTCTTAGAGGTTCACTAACCTATGAGAAAGCAAGTTTGGGTCCTCTTGTAAAACCATCTGTCTATTGTCATTATTTGGAAGCCATGAGAGAGGTTGAAGCTGTTGCTCAGCACCCAGCCTGAAGGGCATATGCAACCCATTTTGGAACTGCAAGATGATAGTAGTTCAGATAACATCTTACAGCGAACATATGTAGAAACTCATCAGAGAAAGTATTCCCATAATTAAGCATCTCTTTACCTGACTGGTGCATTCTAAAGACATAAGTTGCTGCTTTCCTAAATTTTCCTGACAAAAGAATGTAGTGTTAGTGCAAAGTTCTTTCAACTGGTAAAAACAAAGAAGAGACATGAGCAGTGATAAATTTTGGAAACTTTATAGAAAGAAGATTGAAGTCATTGGACTTCTTGATCTGCATGCTGCTTTAAAGTTTTTATCACTCTAATTTGAGAAGCAACTGGCTATTGTTTAACTCTTAGCTACTTCAGTAAAATCCAGCCATCTCACACTCAGGGGGTGGCATCACATGCTTTCGTTGATTCTTTTAAGAAACTATCCAATTGTATCAATTCATTTAAGCACCTACAGCCTCATCAAGTTCCTCTGTTTAATTCATATGAGGTACAAACCTTAATACTTTCAAATAAAACTTCTCAAGATAACCGTACTAGATATAATTGTAAACAGATCACCCAAATCATTTATCTTTTCCGTCCAAGTGCAGATCTAGTTTAATCCAATTACTATCACCTATTGCCTTGGGGCCCTATAAACTACATACATAACTTCATCAGATAGCACATACAATGAGAATTACAGGCATACCTTATGCAAACGGATTTGGTTAAGAGATTCTCGGAGTGAATTTTCCATTTGACCCAAATGTTCTACACTGTTGATCTTATCTGGGTTGGTCCAATGGCTGCAGAATTAAATATAATACAATTAGCCCAGATAATGACTGACCATTGCATTGATTGAATTACAGCAAAGGTGCATGAAACAGAAACCACTACAACACTAAAGCAGGTAATTCACCTCAGACGTCTATGTATTTCAGAAAGTTGACTTTGCAACAGCCTAGTTTGGTTAGTCAGGTCCTGCTCAAAGCAATTTTTGGGAAATATGACACATGTCACCATCATGAAAGAATCTTAAGGGATCACAAACAAAATTGAAGAAGCTAATTAACATGCATACCTCTATTGTTTGAGAACTGAAACGAAAAGAGACAACATAAAGTTTCAGTGGATAGATTTTGAAACAAAAAAATTAATCTGCTGAGTTCAAACAGAACAAACTATGCCACTATAAAAAAAATTATCACATACCTTGTACCCAAAAATTCTTGTACATTTACATCATGGTCCAACTTCTTAAACGTCTTTCTCAGTGCCTAGACTCTCAAAGAGAAAACAGAGAATAATCCAACAGATAAGAGTTATAAATTACAGACACAAAGACCAACCAGGAAAGAAAAATCAAAATAAAAAAATTGCTGACAGATAATGGGTTGTAAGAAAAACTTACTTCAAGACTTTCCAACTTCCTGTTTCAATCCAAAGAAAAGTTATTTAATTCCAATTCATACGTATATTTAACTGAGAAATGTGAAAATTAATCAGATGGTTTTTCAAGTGAGAAAAACTGATTGTACCTTTTTGCCCGTTCCTGAGGAGTTAGTTGTGCAAATTTTGCAATGACCTCTTCGATGCTACTAAAATCACAAGAGATAGAAAGATAGAGAGGGGAAATTTAATAACAATGATTATAATACTTAAGACTATCAGTATGTGGGTTTCATGAGCTACCTCACGTAAGCCTGATCCAATAGAAAAATTATAATGCTGTAAACACCCATATTCTTTTTGCAACCGAAGTTCTATATGCACATGAAGATCAAGCCTCAATCTAAACTATTTACACCAATTAACTCTTCCCATGCACACAAACTTCCTGTGAACTTTTAAGCATTTAAGAAAAAACAATAGAAAGATTTATTCCTAGATTATTTCCGAAAATGTAAGTATTGCCAGAAAATAGTCATTTCATTCAATAGGATTGACCGTTCCTATTCATATTTTGCCTCTACTACTAAACCAGTTCCCCCAAGAACAATAACACTCCTTAACAGCAATCCTATTTAACTAACTAAATTATGGGTGCCTAAAACCTGTCTCAATTCATTACTAAGCCTGAAGGATTACTCATTCTAATAAATCTGGACAATTTTCATTAATGAAATGCAATGACAAAGAAAACATAACTTTTATGTTCAATTGAAGAAATTGTGTCATTCGAGGATAAGTTCCCCACATGTTTACAATCACAAGAGATAAGAAAAACAATATATGACATATCCAATCAATAAACTTCATATAACTTTCTTTGGGTTGTTAAGCTTACTTTACATTTAATTCTTCTAGGATGTATTTCCGAGAACTAACATGGTCAATGATCAAGGTTCAATTTACCAAGATTTAAGACTATTCTTATGTCTTCCCAGTACCAAGTCAATTTATTTATTGAACTGGAGCAGCATGTCTTATGAAATCTTGTCAAAGAAACACTTTACAAAATTCTCTTTTTGTAATACTATTTGAACAAGAAAACCATAATGACAAGCAAACTGAAAGGAAATTTGCTGTATGTATAAACTCATCATCTCTTCTTTTTCTTGCATTAAGCACTACCCTGTTTGTCAACTCACCAAAAGAGAGGGAAAAGAAATTGAAAATAAGAGGCAACCTTCAATTTTATCCTTTTCTGATGGTCCCCATTATGTTAAGACTCACAGTTTTTCTAAGCTATTAGCAACTCTACACAATATTCATTCCCTGTGGTGCTTTCAGTTTGTCATTCAAAAATCTATTGAATCCTAAACTTGCCTAAGCACTTAACCGCAATGTCAATATTATTATGTGTTGGATGTGAAGGAGTTGATAAGACAAAAAAGTAAACATTATGACTATGTTTACTAGCATAAATAACAATTTGATCCTTCACGGTTATTGGGATTATTAGTTTTCTCACAACATGCAAACAGGTAATAGCATGAACAAAGTGTACCTCCGCTTTCCATTGCATAATGAAGGCTTCCCAGTCGGTGAGAACATGAGAAGGATTATGTCAATGTCACACAGTATGGATAACTCATTAGCTTTCTTCATGATGCCATGTTTTCTTTTGGCATAGGTCGCTTGACGGCCATTTGTGTTTTCCAACTTCTTTATTTTGAGCTTAACCCTTCCCATCCTGCAAATTGAACCAAAAACCTTAAGAGCCTTGAATCCCTCTTTGACACTCGCATAACAAATTGAAAGCCTTCCTTGTCCATTAAAAAAGAAAAGAAATCCTCAAAACTGTAACCAATACATTCCAAATTCAGATTCACACAACACAAAGTATCATTGGAAATCCAAAATCATAATATGATAGACAAATGCATCAAATTTCAATCCCATCAATAACAAAAGGGGTGATCAGAAATGGTAGAACAAAAGATAAATCAACAAGAATGAAGGAAACCCAAATGGCCAAACTAGCTAAGAATACAATCAAGAGAATCAAAGGTTGGTCATTTTGTTAAAGATTATACCTGTTTAGAGAAAAATCTAACCTTCTTCTGTGAAGTGTGTAAAGAGGAAGGGAATAAATATGGAATAGAGAAAAATAAAAGGAAATAAAAATAAAAAATGAAAAAAAAAAGTAAATAAAAACTTACCCAAATGAGCAAATCAAACGACAAGTTGAAAGCGCATGATCCAAAGGACTTAAACGTGGGGACAGGGCCAAAAAGAGAAAGCAAAGGTAAAGAGAGAGAGGTGTGAGCTTACATATAGGATTGCATTACACGACCGGGTGAGCGGGAAAAGCGGTCATTCAGAAGGAACTGGAGAATAGGGATCGCTCAGAAGTTTCCCACAAAACCGACCAAACCAACTCATTCATTTCTTTTCATTTTACACCCCTTATAAACGTTTTACTCGACTAGCTTCGTTAACAACCCAAACTACTTCTACTCCATCACTCTGCTTTTCCCTTGCCTTGTTGGGGGGGCCTTCTGTTTTCCTGTACTTGTTACTGTCGTTTCAGTTTTGTAAATTATTAAAAAAAAAAAAAAAAATTATTTCCTTCNTGTTTTCCTGTACTTGTTACTGTCGTTTCATTTTTGTAAATTATTAAAAAAAAAAAAAAAAAATTATTTCCTTCGTTTAACAATTACATATAAGATTATTGCATCATCAACCAAACAAACACGTTAACTTACTATTGGAACAAAGTACAAAGTTGTTCTGTAACTTGACACGAAGGGATCATAGGTGGAGTAAACCAGAACCTGTTTGTAACGCTCTCAAATATGATTTTTTCATCATATCCCATCAATAACAACATTTCTTGGAAACCCATTACATGTTTAATCCTTTCCTATAAGAAAACCAAGAACCGATGTGTATGTGCACCGTCTCTAAGTTGCAATCTTTGTAAACAACAGGTGGAAATACAAGTAAATTCAGTTTTTTGATGCATAACAGTGCTACTAGCAAGACGCCGAACTTATAATTTATGACATTAAAATTTTTATAAGTTAAAGGATATGTTTAATACGCTGCATTATATAATGTTTGATATTTTATTATACCATACTATAATTGGTGCATCATACTATATAAGCTATAATAGAAAATAAGACGAATTTGGTACATTTAACATAGTTATAATAGAAATCAAACTTTTAAAGAAATTATTTTGATTCAATCATCTTCTTTTCCATTAGCTTACTAAAAGTTATATGTAATTCATATTAGCATATCACAAACTACGATTTAATAAAATTTTGATCGATATAAATACAAAATATTTAATATACTTGTTTATCGATGTTACTAAATGAGTATCTTATTTAGTAAAATTTATATAATTATTTATCACAAATAATCTATTGAATTTACTTAATTTGTTTAACTCGTTTATACATAATTAAATTACTTTAATAACATAAATAATGATTAATATTGAATAATTAAAATCATTATAGTTATTATTATCAGAGTTTATTTGTGTTATAAGCAAATAATTCTGCTATAGTAAACGGATAAATAAATTATTATAACATAATTAATTATTCATGTGATTAAACACATTTATTAATTGCAATTGTAGGTTGACTTCAAAAACACAAGTTTTAAAAATGGTTTCAAAAATCAAAATGTAGCATAAAAATTTATATGAAGCAAAAGAAAAACATATTCTAAAATAATAAATTAAAACAATTTGTAAAATTATGATAATTAAACAAAACCCAAAATGTGAGAGACCTCCTATCCCAGAAAATGATAACCAGATTCCAACTGCTCCCACCCTCTTCTACCCTCTCCTCCTCCATAAACCCCGCCAAAACCTCCCGACAGCGACCGCCCTCCGGCCTCCTCTTCCGCCAGAAACTCCTCCACCTCCAAAGCCTCAATATCGACCCCCACAAAGTCCTCAACCAAAACCCTGATTTCCGCTCCACTCCTCTCTCCTCCTTCCTTTCCCTCGAAAACTATTTCCTTTCTCTCGGCCTCTCCGGCCCCGCCCTAGGCCGCATTCTCGACATGCACCCAAAACTTCTCACCTCCGACATCCACTCCGACATTCAACCAATCATTTATTTTCTCCTCCATGAAGTTCTCATCCCTGCCGGGGACCTCCCCAAATCACTCACGCGCTGCCCGCGTCTGTTGGTCACCGACGTCGCCACTCAGTTGCGTCCCGCTTTCGAGTTTCTCAACCAACTTGGGTTCGTGGGTAGTAATAAAATTAACTCTCAGACAACGTTGCTGTTGGTTTCCAGCGTCGAAAGGACGTTGAAGCGGAAAATTGAGTATTTGAAGAGTTTGGGGATTTCCGATAAGGAGGTGGAGAATATGGTGATAAGGTCACCTGGGTTGTTGACGTTGAGTGTGGAGAACAATTTGGTGCCGAAAGTTGAGTTTTTTATGGAGGAAATGAAAGGGGATTTGGAGGAAATCAAGAGGTTTCCGCAGTATTTTTCGTTTAGTTTGGAGAAAAAAATTAAGCCAAGACATAGAGTTTTGGTTGAGCATGGATTTAAGCTTCCCTTGTCCAAAATGTTGAGAGTTAGTGATGGTGAGTTTAATGCGAGGTTGATTGAAATGCGGTTGCAGATTGCTCAAAGGAGTAGCTAATTATTGTGAGTATGTTACAAAATGCATTGCAATAGAAAATGGTTATTATATATGATTATTTTGTGTTAATTATTATATGAGATTTTAATGTTACTTTGAAGGTGAAATTGTTGGTAGAGAACATGCTGTAGTGAATATCAGCAAGCTGTTATTAGGATGTGAATATCGCAGCCCTAATGTTGTAATGCTTCTGGGAACATTGCAGTTTGAGCCTTGACATAATTAGAATGTTTGATGAGGTCCAGCAATATGCACACTCTGTCTTATATGTGATTGTCATGGACAGAGAACCATGATAGTTTTTGTTTTCTACGATCTGTAATTTAGGCCATCTGATCTCGTTAGGTCTATTTTTTGGTTTTCTAGGATCTGTAATTTAGGCCATTTGATCTAGTTAGGTTTATTTTTTGAAAGGAAAATGCTTGATGGAATGAATTTAAACATCCCAAGAGTTATAAGGTCTTCTGTTGCATAAAGGTTTTTCATTGCGGGGAATGGAAATCATTTTAGAATTTACCTTGTGCAAGTTGCCAAAGTGTGTGCACCATTGTGGCATTTCTCTTCCTTGCTTCTATTGTAAAACTTGATTGCTGAAATAGTGGGAGTGAACCATGAGTTCATTTTTAAATTTGGACATATCTTGGATGTTCTAAACTGATGTATTTTGCAAATTTTTGACATTAATTGTATGATAGTTGCCTTTTTGTTTATAGATACTATATATCTATACCTTTTTTGAGATCTTTGCCGAAATAGAAGAAGTCCTTTGTTTCAAATTGTGCATGTCTTCACACTTTGTTATGCGCATATTTTTTTAAAATATTTTTAAACTCAGGTTGTTTTTGTTTTCATTTTCAAAAAGCATTTTCTAGAAGTGCACATTTATCAATGCATTTTAACTAAATATGAACCACATCATTTTCAAAATTCAAAACCATTCAAAACAACCACACATCTTTACTTAATTGTGAAAACAAAAACATAAAATTCATAAAGAAACACATCCTTAGGTTTTGTTGAATGAAACTTGAATTTTTCATCCTGGTTATATTCTTTGAATTTGAATTAGTGCTTTCCTCTTGCTCATATATGGTACAGTGGAGGCCTTTTAAGACATTTTAGTTTTTATTGTATGATTAGCCTGGTACCATCTCTATTAGAGGCTGCTTTGATACCTCTAAAAGAGACCACTATAACTATTCTACCACACTTAAGGTTTCAAAAATGACTATCAGTAATTGTATAATTTTCATGTTAAGGTGGCTTCCTCTCTCCCCCTCTCTTATCTCTAATGCCTAGAATTCTCTTGACTTTTTGTTCACCAAGTTCTCATTTTAGAGCTACTTCGAGGCTTGACTACCTTGGTAGTTAGGAAACCCTTAGAGATATAATATCCTAAATACGTGGTCCCAAGAGAGTTTAACCCTTAACCTTTGGTCAAAATTTAATATTTAAACCACCCATGTCAACATTTGAGGTTTTCTGCTATCTTCTCTTGCAATGTGATGCTTTGGTACTGGCTGTTTATTCTTTTGATTAGTTACACTTGTCATTTTCTGATCCCTTTGCATTATGTATCACTTGTAGAAGAGTGGGAAACCCATGGGCTTACCAACAGTGGAACTGTATTTCACTCGATAAATTTCCGAAGCTTTATTTTATCAACTGGATGTTTATTTATCCCTCTTGCATCCTTTCTTGTAATCAGAGAAAAATGATGAATTGCTTATGTAACACTGCCAGATTGCTGTACAAATATCATCCCTCTTGAAATCTTGTGAATAAACACGATTATACTTAACCCTGTTCTGGCACTGTCTTCTGTTATTTTCTTGGCCCTTTGGTAGCCATTGATTTTAGTAAAATATGTTCTGAGATGCTTTGACAAGCAAATAAAAGTCATTACCATTTCCACAAATCTTGTTAAACAGTTAATATATTGCCATCTATGTTTCCATCTCCTGTGAAGGTATGCCTTTAGACTGTGTTTTTTGCTCTGATTTTATGCCCACAGTTCTTCTTCGACTTTTTGCATTTCACTTGCTTTGAAATTTATTTATTTGTGATCAATATCTAGGCTTCCATGAAAGGTTGTTACCGCAACTCTGGGCATTCTTGAACATATTGTTTGTTCCCTCAAAGTAGCAAGAGAATCTTATGCTGAGAATAATGAACATGTAAGTATCTCTTTTTACCTTTCTGAAGTTACTTTCAACTTTCAAGATACGAGGGCATGAAGAAATGGGCCGAGCCTGATTGGGTTGGGCACAAAAGATATTGTCCTCAAGAATTAGATTATTGAGTTTGTTGGGTTTCAATGCAACCATCGGATTTCATTTAATAACCTGCGTAAATGAGCGTGATTAGGTTGTCTTTAGTGATGGTACATGTACAGCATTGCTTTCAAGCATTTGAGGACAAAAGAAGTGTAATATCCCAGAAATTCGAAACCGTAAGAAATTTTTGTTTTTGTTTATGTATTGGTGTTTGGAACATGTTGTAGTCTTTGAATGTTGATCATGGGATATTTAGATGGTGGGTAATTGATATGTATGTGTTGGAAATTGAAATGGGTAAATTACGAAGGCCTGAAACCCAAAATACGCCAATCAGCGTTTTGGCGCCG
>JANKKB010029238.1:0-21014 GCA_026225775.1 Bursera palmeri | reverse complement strand
CTTTTCTATACCTTTGTTTTTTTGATGATAGACTATTAATTTTCAATTATCAATTGCATTCAGATATGAATTTCAGATGCAGTATGGATCTATTGGCTGGTCTGTTGGTGCTACTCTAGGTTATGCTCAGGCTGCTAAAGATAAGCGTGTGATTGCTTGCATTGGTGATGGGAGTTTCCAGGTCAGTGACATAACTTTTCTATATACTGTTAAGAAATTTACAATGAGAAGCATGTCAGTCAGCTCTCCTTGTAACACTGAAAATGAGAAATTGAATAAGAAGCTAGTGCTAAAAAAGAAAAACTCTTTTTATTTTTATTTTTATTTTTTAATTTTGGGACAGAGAGACATTTATCATTCAAGTCATTACTAAATTTAGCTGCTTTATATCTATATGATAACATCAGTAAATGTGAAAAGTATTATGATGGGCACAAAGTTGTAAGACAGAGCTTGGCCAAGATAGTTGCCACTGTGACTAAAATTGATGTTATCTGGAAAGTTCAATTGTAAAATTTGTGTGTTTGTTAAATGGTCTATTGGGATCTGTTGATGTGAGTAACAAATTGTAGGACTTTCATTTCCTTGTCTTTCTGAGGTTCAGAATTCAGAGATGTTTGTAAAAATAATGTTCCCTTCCTTTTATTCAGGTAACAGCACAAGATGTTTCAACAATGATCCGATGTGGACAAAGGAGCATCATATTCCTCATCAACAATGGGGGTTATACAATTGAAGTAGAGATTCATGATGGCCCTTACAATGTTATTAAGAACTGGGATTATACTGGCCTAGTTAATGCCATCCACAATGGAGAAGGCAAATGCTGGACTGCCAAGGTTAGCATAAATAGAATTAGTTTCCCCTGTCTTATATTTTGATTAAGAGGATATGGATATCACAGATGATCAATTATTTATTTATTTGTTTTATCTCAATTGTGCACCTTATGCGCCTACCACTTTGTTTTCCCTGTAAACAACTGTTGCTGAATTTTGTGAGGAAACATTCTGCGCTTATTCTATGATATCATACTGCATATGTGGAAAGAATGTTGCAAAGATTTATCATCCATATTCATTGTGGTTTCACATCTTAATGTTAGATGCATTCTGAATATAATTCTTAGTAATTCTTTTCTTTTAGAGTATAGTGATATATTCAGTTGTAAAAAATCCAGGTACGTACTGAGGATGAACTAACAGAAGCAATTGAGACAGCAACAGGAGTACAAAAGGATTCTTTATGTTTCATTGAAGTTTTCGTGCATAAGGATGATACCAGTAAAGAGCTGCTGGAGTGGGGATCCCGAGTTTCTGCTGCCAACAGTCGCCCTCCAAATCCTCAATAGCACTTTGAAGTTTTGAACATTTAGAGTCTCGCTATATCTGAACCATTGTACCATGAGCCTCAATCCTAAAACAAGTATTGCTGCTAGAAGCCTATAAATAAGAGAGAAGAGAGGGATGCTTGATTTAGATGTGTTTCATACTAATCTGGTCACAGCATTCTGCTTACTATTGCGATGATGTAACTACTTATGTATTTGATATTTTGAAACCTCTCAAAATATTGCTATTGTGTCTGGCTGAGGCTGAGGCGATTTTAATTGTTGTATGTTGATGAAACATGTTTGTTGTTCGTGAATAATTGATAATAGAAACAGAATAGTTTCATCGGTTTAATCTCAATCTTGTTGCTGCTTTGTTCTTTCTTGTTCTCATACAACACACTCTTTATCAGTCAAATTGACAAAACTATATCTTATGTTGTTTGTGCTACAAAGACAAAGTTTGGATCATTTGGAGCTACTGCTATGTTTGAGATGAATACAATACAACTACAATTCAAGCAAAGGGATTGGAATATATTCTCATAAGAGTCTAGGTTGTCTTGTACAAAGAAATGTCTATCAATTAGTGATAGTGAGTGTCTTTTGCACTTGCAACTTTAATGAAGTTTCAGCCAAAATTTTGACACTTTGTGGATGGAAGTTACTAAAATATTGTCAGGGCATTGATAGCTGTAAATCTTCAATACAGTACATAACGCCCTTTGATGACTCTTTGAATCCTTTGGGTACCAGTTGAAAGTTGGTTGCACCAAATTAAGAAGGAGAAGCAGTTGGCTCATGGGTCATGGCTCATCACTTTATTCTATCTCTAGAGCAGAACTCTGAATCTGTAACAAGTTATCAAAATATATGCTTATATTTGAATGATAAATTGAGAAACCTTTTATTAAAAATAATTAAAAATCTATAAAAATATATATATATATAAATCGGTAAGTGCCAACGAAAATGTAATTACAGAAGTGGACAAACAAATGTTCAAAATATCGTTTGTTTTTTTCTCGGAAACCATCTAATCAGAAATAAATAAATAAAAAACAAGTTTATTAACTATTGAAGAAAGAAAAAAAAAGTTTAAGAGCAAAGTGGTAGCTTTATATATCTGAGAGTGACCACACATTTCGAAGCAGCGGAGTCCTCGATAGCCACGAGTTGATTCATTTGGTTGGTTTCTGAACTCAGGTCTTCGCTCTACTTCTCCTCAACTCTCCAAACAAAATGAAGACAGTACTGTTGAGATCCGCCGGAGCTGCTCTTAGGAGAAGTGCAGCTTCGTCAACTTCATGCCCACCATCTCATCTGCTCAGCAGATCCTCCTACTCTACCGAGTCCCACCCTGAACGCAAAGTGGCGATCTTGGGTGCTGCTGGAGGGATCGGTCAGCCCCTCTCTCTGCTCATGAAACTCAACCCCCTTGTCTCATCTCTCTCCCTCTATGATATCGCCAATACCCCAGGTGTCGCTGCCGATGTCAGCCACATCAACTCCCGCGCCCAGGTAGGCCTCATAAAGATTTTTTTTTTTTTTAAGTGAGCAGGAAGTGGGATTTTGTGAATCTTCCATGTTGCTTTCTCTGAAAATGAGGTAAAAACCGAGGAATTCAAAGTACAAATTTTTAGGTTAGAGATCTGCAAATAGTAAGAACTCTTTATTGTATTGAGTTTATGTTCATGTTCGTTTGGTTTCGTTAGTTTTGATTTTTAGATTTGAGTATCAATTTAATTTGATTGCATAATTTTCGCGTTCTTCGTTAGGTTGAGGGATTTGCCGGTGAAGAACAACTGGGAAAAGCATTAGAAGGATCGGATGTTGTGATTATTCCGGCAGGTGTTCCAAGAAAGCCCGGAATGACTCGTGATGATCTCTTCAATATCAATGCTGGCATAGTCAAATCTCTATGCGCTGCTATTTCCAAGTACTGCCCAAATGTGAGTTACTCGTCTTGCTTTTGGTTTGGATGTTTTTGATGTGATATTGCTTGTTTATTGTTTATAATGATGATTTAAATTTTATGCTGTGTGGATCTAGGCGTTGGTTAATATGATAAGCAATCCGGTGAACTCCACAGTGCCAATTGCTGCAGAGGTTTTCAAGAAGGCTGGGACCTTTGATGAGAAGAAGTTGTTTGGTGTAACTACACTTGATGTGGTTAGAGCTAAAACTTTTTATTCTGGCAAGGCTAACGCGCCGGTAGCTGGTATGCTCATTTTCTTGATTTTAGAGTTTATTTATTCTTCATTTGTTTGCTTGTTTGTTTATTGAGAAGATACTAGAAACGGGGAAATTTTTGGTGTTCAGGAAGAATTTTGCAATGTGCTTGAATCATTATAAATGTTTTACCTTTTTTTGGTCCATATCTCATGAGTACATTACTCGGAGTATTATTTATTATAATTATAATTGCATACAGGGCTAGTTGTTTTTTCTTTTTTTAATCTATTTTTGGCTATGCACCATTTATTAGCAATTATTAGAAGAGTTATGAGGAATGTTATGATTTTTTATTTGGAAATGTTTGTCTGACTTTTATGTTTTACCATGTCTCTACTTGTTGCAGAGGTTAATGTGCCAGTGGTTGGAGGTCATGCAGGCATAACGATTCTCCCTCTCTTCTCTCAAGTATCGCTCTGCACCTTCCTTCTTCTTCCTCCTTGAATGTAATAGATATTTGGGAAACTTGATGCTAAATTCTTTTGATTTTTGAAACAATAATAGGCAACCCCAAAAGCCAATTTGTCGGATGAAGTTATCAAGGGTCTTACTAAGAGGACTCAAGATGGAGGGACAGAAGTTGTGGAAGCAAAGGCTGGAAAGGGGTCTGCCACACTATCAATGGCGTAAGTCTGGATGTACCTCTGTTTTGTTTTCTAAAACCACTGGGCTTTGATAAGTTAAATGACTTTCCTCATTTTATATGAGCATGTTTTAATTGGATGTTATAATGATTGTTATGAGTTGAGGCTTTTATTTTTTCTTTTCTATAAAGAAAAGAAAAATTCAAAAATGAAGAGTAGTATGTTTAAGAAGCTACATTTTTTATACTGACACCAAATGATTCTCTACCTCAACTATTAACGGTTAGAATTTTTGCACGAATTTCTTGGTGAAGGAAAAAAGGAATTTGCATGATGTTAACTTTTTGTGCTTATGGGTACGATATCCCCACCCACAAGTCCAATAGACTTATTGAAATGAAATATGAATTTCTTTGCATCACTTTTATGAAACATGTGAAAATGCTCACAAACATAAACACGGACACAAACACAAACAGACGCACATGCACACACTTTTTTACATGTCCAGATGTTTTGAAGCTGTTTGTTTGTGCCATTGGGAACTGAGTGGTCTATGCTTTGCAGATATGCTGGAGCCCTGTTTGCTGATGCTTGCTTGAAGGGGCTTAACGGAGTTCCAGATATTGTTGAATGCTCTTTTGTGCAATCAAGCGTCACCGAATTACCTTTCTTTGCTTCAAAGGTGAATATGCCCGTCTTGAGTTGTACTTGTAGCATTTGAGTCACATTAAAATTGTAGATATGTTTACTCGTTGCTTATGTGAACTGCAGGTAAGGCTGGGAAAGAATGGTGTAGAGGAAGTCCTTGGGCTGGGTCCTCTCTCTGACTATGAAAAGGAAGGTCTTGAGAGTCTCAAACCAGAGCTCAAAGCATCCATAGAGAAGGGAATTAAGTTTGCCAACCAAAATTAGATGGGTAAATTTCAAGATTTTTAGGCCCATAGTTATTTCTGTTACAGTTCCCAATTTTTGATATTCTGAGAGAGTATCATGTACTTATAAAAGTTACCCTGCTGTTGGAGTTGCAGAACCAGCTTAGACAATCCGAACTAAGCTTTGAATTGAGAGTTTTCATCAATAATATTTTGAGGCCTGTTTGATTTTCATTCTTCTTGAACTATGCTCATTGCGCACTATTCAAAGTTGTTAGTAGCGCACTTTGGTTTCTTTGCCATATTTTAGCTTAGACAGCTAATCTAATGCTGTTAGCTTTTAAGTTTCTTGGTTGATGCTATTAGTCATTCTTTAATAGTTCTTATTTTCATGATTGATGTTTGTCAAACTGAGAATTTCCATCATTCACTTCTTTGCCGTATCCTTCATTTGATTCCCAATTAGTCTAACTTCTGAGAGATAATCTGAAGCTAATTCGAATTCTTGCTTCAAATATGGTCCGTCAGTGTTGAACCTTCACTTCGGTTATCGATTCGAACACGAGATTTGAAGAAAGTTCCTTGATTGTAAAGACAAGTGCTTATGTTCTGATTTAAAATTTGAAGGATGGTCATAAGACGTGGAGAGCCCTCAGCCTTGTTCACTTTATTCGATACAATCCAAGCAACCAAAGAAACAAAACTGAAATTAATGTGGATGCGAATATCATAAAAAGTGATCTTGTTAGGTTTAGCAAAATTTGTGGCTTCTCAATCGTAGCATGTGCAGCACAACTGAATTGTTTCTCGTCACCAACACGTTTCTTTATTTAATAGGATATTTCTCGACCCCCAATTTTTTTTTTGTTCATTTAATTAACATACCACTTGAATATAAAATTAAGACAAACCTTTCAAAACTTATCTTCCACTATCTTTTCGATAATAAAAAAAAATTATAGTGCATCCCCTAAAAATTTAATATCATACTATCTTGTTTAGGAGTTCAAAAATAATTTATAAATAATATAAAAAATAATCAATTAATGCTTGATTTTAAAATTGAAATAAAAAATTTTAGTTAAAAATAAATAAAAGAAATTGTTTCTTGAAAGATAATTTTATTAATCAGTCATAACAATCAATAATTTTTTTTTAAATTTTTATAGTTAATTTAATTTTATCAAAAATTTATTGATTATTTGGATAAATAGATATATAACATCACCTATTTATTAGTTTTTTTTCATAACTGAATGATATAAAAATAGATTATATTATTTAATTGTATGAGAAATTTAATTTATGTAATTTTAGATATGAAGGTCAATATGAATCTTCTTTTCAAGTTTCACAAGATTTATTTAAATTTTAATTGTTTAAAAATTCTATTATAATTTTTCTTGAAATTATAGAAATATGTCTTTTTAAATTTATTTAAAAATTATTTTTTTTACTAAAACTTCTTATTCAATTTATAGAAAAGATATCATGGTATTAAGTTTTAATGAAAATATTATATTTAATAAAAATTAAATTTTTTAAATATCATGATATATCTGAAATGATTTATTAAAATAAGAATATAAAAAGTATTGTATATTCTTAGCAGGGGTGTATGTAATTTTTTTTTTAATGAAAAGATAACGGAAATTAAATTTTGGAGATTTGTGTTAGTTTTATTTTACGTTGAGATGTTAGATTAAAAAAAAAAAAAAACTTTGTAAATATCCCTTAATTTAATGCCTTATATCTTTTCCAACCTTCAACTAATTGCAGTTCAATACTTCAACTACCACATTTGAACAACATAAATTCTGTAGTTGGATGACCCAGCTGCAAATAATATTGAAGAACACATTATAATTTAGTAATACTAATATGTTAACAAAACTAATCAATCTTTTGTTATTTTTTTTATTACTTACAAAACCAGCATAAATAGGTTGCTCTGCTTGTGTCTTCAGCTACGAAAGCAATAGCGATACTTGAATGTTGAATTATTGCAATTTGCGTGGTCTCTGATAACATTTTTCATTTGTCATGAAAACTCTCCTCTTCTTTGCTTTGTGTTTCCTCCAGGGCACAGTTTCATTATCAAGTCCTCCACGGTATGAGGCAATCTTCAATTTTGGTGACTCTCTGAGTGACACTGGCAATTTCCTTCTTTCTGGTGCCCTTGCATTTCCAGTCATTGGAAAGCTTCCCTACGGTGAAACCTTCTTCAGACACCCAACAGGGCGCTGCTCAGATGGACGTCTCATCATTGATTTTATTGGTACCTAACATCATCTTTAGTATAGTTACTTTGTATTATCCATACAACATCATACTAATTATCGTGATAATTAATACAAAACTGTAGCTGAGGCATTTGGGTTGCCGTTTTTGCCACCATATCTAGCACTCACCAAAGGCCAAAGTTTCCAACATGGAGTAAATTTTGCTGTTGCTGGAGCTACTTCACTTGACTCAGAGTTCTTTGTCAAGCTAAAACTTGGATCTATTTTGTGGACAAATGCTTCCTTGAATGTGCAGCTCGGTTGGTTCAAGAAGCTCAAGTCTTCTCTTTGCGCCAGTAAACAAGGTGACCTCGTCTACAACTTACACTCACTAATTTAATTAATAATTGTTTACTAGCTCCAAAGTAAACTTTTGGTTTATGTTCTTCCAGAGTGTGACAACTACATGAAGAAATCACTCTTTTTCGTGGGAGAGATAGGTGGAAATGACTATAATTATCCCGCCTTCGTTGGTGGAAGCATTAATCAACTGAAAGCATCTGTGCCTCTCGTTGTTGACGCAATTACTAAGGCCACCACTGTACGTTACATCAAACTGATTACTATATGAAAATTTAGTCTTTTTCTTTTAATTATGTGCGTCGAATACCACTAAAATGAAATAAATGTAACGTCCTTCAAAGATAATTTTGTAAGTTTTCTCCTTCTTAGTTTCTTTTGGGAATATTATTTGCCAGTTTCTGATAGAGGAAGGTGCGGCGGACATAGTAGTGCCAGGAAACTTGCCTGTGGGATGCTCGGCCGTATATTTGACCTTGTTCCAAAGCCGTAACAAAGCTGATTATGATCGACATGGGTGTTTAAAGGCATTCAATGCGTTTGCTAAGTACCACAACAATGTGCTCAAGGATGCCTTGCAGAAGTTGAGAGAAAAGTACCCTCATGCTAAGATAATTTACGCCGACTATTATGGTGCCGCTAGACGTTTCTTTCATACACCTAAAAGACATGGTGTGTTCTAATTTACTAACAATTTTAATTGCTAAAATAATTGGTGCTTTATTTTTGTTCATCTGTCTGGGCCTGTTCAAGGGTAGGTGCATATACTGAAGTGTGCATATCTGTGACAATCATTATAGTTTCCAGCTGGAGCAATTAATAGGTGCCATGTAAGGAAAAGACAGGACATGTGACTCAGGCCTCGCATTTACTTATGACTAATTAATTGAGCCATTTGAATTTGACCCAATGCTTGATTTAATTTAATTTATAAGTTAATCAATTAAAATCTCAAAACCCACCGAGATATATATAAATATATGCAAATACTAAGCAAGGCTCGTATTATATTGAGGCAGGATTTTCAGGGGGCACACTGAAGGCTTGTTGTGGTGGAGGAGGACCATACAATTTCAACAATTCAGCGAGGTGCGGTCACACTGGATCAGTAGCTTGTAAAGATCCTTCCACTTACGCAAATTGGGATGGAATCCACTTGACAGAAGCTGCTTATCGCATTATTGCACATGGCTTAATCAATGGCGGCTTCACTACACCATCCCTCACACCACCTCCACTTCGACAATAAATCAGATTTTATGACCAAGAGACATTTTAATAAGGGACAATTGGTATGCTTGTTTCACTCTAATTTTTTTGGAAATCTTCATTAACTTATGGATAGGTTAAATAATACGAAATTAGGTAATGAAAATGAAGCTATTATGGTAGCTTTTTCAATGTTGATTTTGTTTATGGTTACATGGGATACAGGTGATCATAATGCAAGTTGAGAGAGGCTAGAAAGATTCTCTTGGAGGGCGGAAGATAGAGACACAGGGAGCTTTCACCTTTTAAATTGATTTTTCGTATGTTTCGTTGTTGTGTATGTGATTTGAGATATGCTAATTCAAAAACTATCTATAGTGTTCCTAAAGGAATAATTAATTTATATACAGTTGCTCTACTGTTATGCATAGACTATCTTATTGTTGGTCATATATATGAGGCGGTTTTCAATCATTAGAATGTGTTCTGTTACTCTATTTAGATATTACGTGCACGAACTCACAAAGATTTGTTTAGTCAATTTGTGCGATCAATAATTGTTCAGTCAAAAGATTTGCTAGTCCGTGCAATCAAGAATTAGACGACGAAAGAGTCTTGTTAATTATTTGTACTGCAACCAAATTGGTGCGACGTCGCATGCATGGTCTAATGTTCTATCAACACTTTTTAGACCATATACATGGTAGATAAGAAAAAAAGGGTTTCCAAAACATTTAGTTCAAGTCACCAGATCCTATATATTAAACATACGATTCAACCAAAAATCTTACAAGTCATTCAAGTTTGAAATGGGCATAACAGTTAATCAACAAGTACATTAGGAGGAGATGTTAAGATAAGAGCTATGTAAATAGACGTAGAACCTCGATAAAGAGGAACAAACACAATAGGTTACTTTGTACGTTACTAGACAGTAGAAACCACCAAAAAGCAAAGACTCAATATCTTTTTAGTGTTTTTTATAGATAGTTTATTGCAATCCCACATCATCCCTCCACCTGGCAATTAAAGAACGTTGACCAAGATTTTTTACATCAGTAACTTCAAATGAGAAACGAAATCGTATAGACGAGATCTTGGACCTATCATGTTCAACTATGCAACAGTTCTTTTACTAATGGGCATTAAACCGACACATCTTTCGTCCCCAAAAGACCCCTTTGATGTATAAAAAATTATATCCCTGCAATTGTTAATGTGTTTGATTGTATAATACTGTCTTAACGACTTGGAGCTCTTGGCCTGTTACCTGTAGTTTCAGCTTATTTTATGTGTAACTGCATGGATTGGCTGAGAATCTTTCAGAATGATAGAAACAAATAGGAAAAAAAAAATAACGGAGGTGAACTTCTGCTTAATAGATACATATATTTTTATCTCATTCATCTTCCAACCGCTGCAAATCGGCTTTTATATATAGTTTTTACAGCCATTAAAGAGCATTGTTTCTATATATACAAACTAACTTGACCTTCCGGTTGTAGCTAGGTTGACACAGCTCTAGCTAAAATAATAATATTACATAGAGCAAACGGAATTTAGTGCAATATTTTCTACAAATACATTAGAGTGAAATTTAATATGAGATATATAGATACAGCTTTACATAACCTTGGAGAAAATTAACGAGTAAGGTTCAAGAAGTAAATTTAAATCTGCATGGATATTAATGGAATTAAGAGTCCCAAATGGGACCGAAGGCTGCAATTCCTGCATCATTGCACGCATTCACAACGTCTCTGCTTCCTTCGGGATTGCTTGTAACAATGACCACTTCAGCGCCCCATCTTTTAGCAGTATCCACACTCATTTGAGACACATTGGGCCGACCAAGCAAAGCCGTGTCATGTACAATCACCTTGTCTTTGGGATGCATGCTAACTATGTTCTTAATTTCTTTACCAAAGTTTTGTTCAATCCCTTTAGCCACCCAAAGCAAGCCCACACTAGCCTTACACGGCTGCAACAGAAACGATAAAAAAACACAAATTCCGGAACCAGTTGCAACCAGAAGAACTCTGTCGTACATGTTAGTAAGATAAGGCAGACCCGCAAAGTGCACCTGTCGAACCCACAAGTGGCTTGGTGGGTTTGACACCAAGGACTTTGTGAAGTCACCAACAGCACCCGCAAGCATCATGTGTTCCGTTTTTCCATCAGAAATTATGCCGAAAGCATGCCATTCCGATAGTGGGGATGGACTGATCCTTCCCAATATACCGGCTTTCACTCCCCCCTCAAACTTTATGATAGAGGCATGACCTGAAGGAGTGGAGACCTTAACGGGTACGCGTCTCACTGTTAACCAAGGGATGATAATTAGTACGGTTATTGCTACTGTGAACCAGAACTCTTGTTGTTTGATCAACCTTGAACCAAGTTCATTGGCGTAGGATTTGGTTTTCGGTTCATAAGAGATGGTAAGTATCACAAAGGCCCAGAGGAGACCAAGGGCAGCCCATCCTGCAAACCTATGAATCCTTTCGAATACGTTATGAAAAAGATGGCGGACAAGAGGGAAGGCAGCCAGACAGGAGAGACAGAGAAGAGAAAGGATACCACAGGCCACGCCTATGATCTCTGGAGAAGTGTTTTCTCTGTCTTCAAGAGTGAGTACTAAGGCATATATGAGCCATGCAACTGAAGAAACTCCACAGCCGCTATGTATACCACCAAGACATTGAAGAAGAGAAGTGGTAGCGGTTTTGATTGGGAGAGGCACCCAAGACCTACCCAATATTTTGACTACGAGCCAAAAGACAACTCGCAAGAAGGCCTCGCTTCTGCATAGTGTCAAAGCAAGAATGTTGGCAATGGAAAAAAGTGCAGCCCTATCTCTTGCATATGGGAAATGTCTAGTGGCTGCAAGAACCAAGCCAGTAATGTTCAGTGTCAAGCAAACTACAAAGAGTCGCTTGTACACCGTGAACAAACCTTGGTCGAGCAATATCACAGACAATCTTGATTGTTGCTTACGTGCAGCCTTTGACGGTTGCTCACGTTTACTGACGGATGGAATGATTGGCTTGTGGTCTTTCTCTTCGTTGGTTCCTTCTTCTAATCTCTCCAGAACGGTGTCATCTTCGTCATAATCATCGTCCTCTACATCAGGGTCAAGATCACAGAAGTGGCTACTGGCCTGGCTCATAGATCTTTGAAACGAAGAAGGGAACACTTTGGAGGAGTTGCCTTGATTGGAAAAAAGCCAAAACCTCTTGCTGACTGCTCGGGGCTGATCTTCAGCTGTTGTGATGATGGCAAATGGATCCACATGAGGTTTGATCTCAAATGCCACACCTCTGCAGCTAGAAAACCTTACAGGGCTTTGCATGTTTTCTTCTCAAAGGCGATAACAAGAAATTTGAGTTGGATGAGAAAAGATTAGTGCATACGAGTGCAGTTGTGTTGTGCTCTTCATGGCCAACCCAACGTTGGTGATTTATAGGCGTTTGGTAGGAGCTCTGAGTCTTGAGTTGACTTTGTTAAGCCTTCAATTTATATTTTTAATTACATAATTGACCATCTCAAATTACTGTTACCTCAGCCGTTTTCTAAAAATTTGGACTATTATTGAAGGATAAGTGTAGGTACGATATCACGTTATTGTATTAGGTAAATTTATGTAGCAGCCACTAAAAGTACAGAAAATTTAATTTGACACATCGGTAATAATAGATATTAGATCGTAGTTACTAGAGGAGGTACAAAATGGCTTGTGTGGAACTTTACTTTTAATATTAGGAAATTTATTTTTTTTCCTTTTTCATTTTCTGATGTATAGATGGAAAATTTTCTCCCGTCTTTTATTCCATCAATTTTCATGGCCACTTATTTTTTGCTGCGGTTTTTAAATCAATAAGTTATTAAGAAAATAATTCTATGGAGAATAATTTTTTTTTTCTTTTTCAAGATATATTTATATATTGTCAGTTCTGGAATTGCAAATACTATTATAGTATATATTAATATAGGAACAAATTTGATTTTCTTTATTTATTTTGTAATTAGTCTGCACTGTAAATCATAAAATTAGCAATTTTCATCCATTAAGGTTTTCACCATTCAAGAGCCATCTTAATTTGTTACTCTTCTTCAACTTAGCTACCAATTGCTCTTCTTATAACTCCTGTAATTTACACATTAATTCTACTTTCTTGTCAAAAGTTGATTATTCGTAACTTTGGGACTCGAAGAACGGATTATCCATTGATCTCTTCAGCTCTTATCTTCTTAAAACAAACTTGTTAATGTTACGAAAGAAGTAAAAAGTAATCCGAGAATGTACCAATACAGCTAGCTGGCCCTAGCTAGTTTTGTATGGATATTACAAATAGAAAGGAAGCGAAAGATAATACGAGTGTTTTGGGATCTGATATCTTTATCGGATATTATTTATTTTAATATCAGTTCCATTAAGAACGTTTTCGAACTGACATCTGACTCATTAAAATTAAAATGCTGATACGTATAATAATTAATCTTTTTTTTTAATCTATGACAAGACAGCAAATGACTCTGCTTACCTCAATCATATATGAATCATTCAACAGATATTATCCTTTTCGTTCATTAAAGCTTGAAATGGTCGGCATGATGCCCATTGTTTTCTTCCGTTTTAATTAAAGTTTGTAAATTGCAAAGCAATCTTTGAGTTATAATTCATGAAAAGCAGGTCAGTAAAGAGTGAGTCACCTCATTGGGAATTATTATACTGAAAAGCAACTTAAAAGGTTCCTGTACGAGCCAAAAAAATCAAAGTCATTATACCCTAACACGGATAATATATTTGTTGTTGGTGACTCTTTTCAGAACAATTGGTTACCGGCCTTGATGACAACTTCTTCGTGGTTAGGTGAGGTTAACTTTTTTCAAAGTTTAAGTGGTAACTCAATTCCACAAATTTCAACACTATACTAATGGAAACAATCATCATAATAAGTGATTCTCCTAATTAAACTGATGAAGAAATCCCAAAGGAGGACCAAATATATGGATAGCTACGTCCTCTATGGTGTGATGACCGGAAAATTCGTTTCAAATAAATCGATTTTGAAAAGAAATAATGTACTTCAATTTGATATCTTATTGGGAACTAATTAAAGACGACAATTTCAAAATCTTCAGTGTTGGAAAACCCAAATGCATCTGTCATGAACAGAAAATTGTGTCATCATCTTGTCAATCTTACAAATATATATGTTGCTTGAAGATATTCAATCAAGTTATAATATACAGTTTACAATTAAAAAAAAATGGTGTTGACGTAGGAAACTTGATGCAAATCAGTAGGAGAATATTCCGTTCTTTCGAAGGAACTTTCCTGTAGCACCATACTTAAGTTTTATATTATCGCTGAAATACGCCATACATGATCAATTATTTGATCAAAATTTTCACCCATCAACCTGAGATTAAGAAATAAATCTGAATCTGTTAATGTTTTTAGCTTCAATAAATGACTAGGTTAGGTGATGAACAGTCTTTAAGAGATTTTGGGAAGTTGAAAGACTAATTAGAAATGACCAAGTCCATTTTTCTTATATCCAATGGAAGTGATCTTTCGTTCAGTTATTCCGGTTTTGGACCAAAATTAACCACATTTACCTTGACAGTTCTAATTTCGGTCCTCAATACAAGTATTTCATTCAGTATGTAGTTTTGTCCAGCCCTCATCCAAGACCTTTGAGAGGACCATTACTAATGGCACATCGAATTCCGCATTTTGACATTTTGTTCAAAGTCATCTTTCATCCACTTGTATAGCATCTTTCCCAATAAACACGGCAAAAATATTGTTTTGGCATCATCCGATTCCTTTATCCTTTACTTCGTATTCTCCAGAAAAGTGGCTTGAACATATGAATTTCGCAATAACGCTCTTTTGGTCAAGATTGCTATGCCAGCTAGCTCTAAGCTATATATGCAATAATAGTTGCTCATTGCTACAGTCAGAAAAATAACCCAATATTGATATAAAGTTTTTTCTCTACTCTAAATAAAACCTAAATGTCAATCTGATTTTAAAAAAAATATATATTTAAATACTTGAAATAAATAAAATACTAGGTCTTATTCTCTCATAGATATCCTTTAGTTTCTATCGTCATATTTCTGTTATTATATAGAAGTTCCACAAGTTTGAAAGACTGTAACGGTCTTCATTGCTGCAAGTGATATCGATGCTGCTCCTAATCGGTTGAAAAGCTAATATATACGCACCGTGATGCACGCTCAAGACTTTTAGAATATTAATATATAGATTATATGAATAGTGCAACTTGGATCTTGGTGTGGTGGCCGGCCGTGAAAATTTCTGAAACTAGGCAAAACTGATGAAAATGATTTGGAAGTAGCGTAAGAATCCAACTAAACATTTCTAGACCATGCCCTGGGCCTGGTTAACTTTATTATATTGTTTCTCGATCAGGTTACATGATAATATTTTCAATTAACAACGTACCATTGTTAAATACCTTTATGTTACCCTGACGTTAACAAACACCCTAGCACTCTCGCACAAGTAAAATGAGTTGAAAGTGTCATTAGAGTAAACAGCTTTTGTTTAATTTTTCGATTGATCATTCTGGGCAAAGCTAAGTGCTGAAATTAACTAGGGGATCTCAATTCCCTCTCGGCAACTTAGAATGCTTGTCGGGCCTAGTTGGACACTTAATATGCGATGTAATAATCGTGAAAAGAGTTGGAGGTTGCTACGCATGTCCTCAGTATGAAACTAGACCTAATTCAACAAATATAACAACTACAAAGAAGATTCATTTAAGTTTATTTTATAGTAGTTGATTCTACAAAAGGATTTGGAAGCAACATCAATTGATATTATATTACGGCTATATAACAAATCTCTGGCAAAACCATTACATCGACAACCCCATCTGTCTCAGTTTCATTAATCTTTCCAGCAGGCATGCGATAGCTAGCTAGCTTCACCAAATTGTTTCATGACTATTTGATCACACTATAAAGCTGAGTTTGACCAAGTCGAGTGGAATGAATAAAGTCATCTTTGGATGCCATGGCTCCATCTCAAGCAATTGAATGGAGCAAGGCAAGAGGAGTTTCCAAGAAATAGTCAGCGGATTATAGACTACACCACAGAGAGCATGTATGTTCTTAGCTAGATCAACTATTGCTCGCTGACTCTTCATTATTATTTTGTTAGAATAGAATGATACGGAAAATAACCTACTACGATTCTCTGTGTTTAGTGGTGGGAATCTCGCCCACTGGTTATTGAATAAGTCCTTCCGAAGAAACTATCGAATGACATCAATGTGATCTAAATCATATACCTATATGTGGTATGAAAATAATTATTTTGAACCTTCTTTCGTAGCCCAGCGACCAAATTACAAGGCAGCTGGTTCAATAGATTATAGGTTAAGGTATTATTAAATCATTCCTATCTATTATGCGTTGTCCACGCTTCGATTATTAATTAGTTTTCGTAAATTTGATTTTGTCAACTTCTCTTAAAATTAGGGCTCATGAAAATAGCTGATGGACAATGACAATAGCATAACTTTGCTTGACAGAGTATTTGCCTCTCGTAAGAACGAATGTCCAAATTTAGACAGATAAGAGTTTCTTTCATAGGAAAAAAAAAATTGTAGAAGATATAATTTGGTGGTAAAAATTTTCATTCATCGTCAAATAATTTGTAAAATTAAATTACAATAGCTTAAGTCATATATATACAGTGGCAGAGCTTAGTGAAGACCCATGGCCCCCCAAAAAAAAAATCAATACAATTATAAATTAAAAATTTTAAAAATATTAAAATTTTAACTATTGACCCCTCCAAAATTTGAAAAAAAAAAAAATCTTCCAGCCTCCGTATATATATATATAAGTGAATGATTATGTTAACAATTAAAATATGGGAAGAATGGCTAAAACTAATATAGATTCCTAGCCATCAGTGAGGTCTTCCGATTTTTCCACTGCCTGAACGGTTCCTAATTACAAGATGATCACTTGAGTCCATGTGCAAAGTTTTAAAGTTACTACTAACTTCACGTATGCATGCGTGATCGATGCTTTATTGCGAGTTACGAATTAAATCTTAAGCGTGAATCCAAGGAACTGACCTCACGGTACACATAAATATTAAAACCACTAGCTAACTGGAGTGAGGCCAACAGGGGCTAATAAGTCACAACCCACCATGTAGGCGGCATACCGTATTCGACTCTTTAAAAGATTAAATCCTTTATTCAGGAGTGAAATATCACGATAAACTAAGAACTTAAAATCATGAGTGCCTTGTGTCCATGCCATTCCATGCAGATAATTCTCCAAGCTATGCGATAATTGCCATGGAGTTTGAGAGCTAGTCGTCTGATATGGTGACTTAGTAGTATCAATTTTAACTCTTCTCCAACATCAGCAAACCGAATCCGTGGAAGAAGAGGAAGAATATGATGTTCATTCGGTGGAAGATCAGGAACAATATCATGTGCATTCCGGACGCGAAAAAAATGAAGATTCTTGAATCCATCGAATACAGTCTTGAAGCTTGACAGTCCGACATGGGGGCACGCGAACACGAAGGCCGTGACCATGCATGCCATGTTTGGGCCTGTGGGCTCGTTGTATCCGTTGGCAACTATGTCAACTGCGTTCAATGTTGAAAATGCAAAGCCTAGGCTGTGGCCCGGTACAGTTATGCGAATTTCCTGTCCTTGTATTTGTCCACCAGTGTCCTAATTGCACTAAGAACCTGCAGCGTATATAAATAACAAAAACTAAAAAACGCATAATTTTTGGAATTTAGATTGCTCATTTGAGATCCAAAATAAAGATTAGTAGTCAACTAGACAACACCAGCCAAGAGCAAATGGCAGAGTAAAATGGCCTTCTTGTGGTATTTAAATGAATCATGGACAATTAATTGAATGTACATGAAAAATTACCTGTTGACTTACTGTATGTAGATTTGGAGTTTGATTTAGTGTCGATGGAGTGAAATCCATAGTGCACCATGGGATCAATGGTGCTCCCACCAAGAATGTCTGAAGCTGATATTACTCAGTATTCTAAATCTTTGGCAGCCTCCATAACAGATCCAGTTCCTCTCCAGGAAATCAAAATGTCTTTCCTTCCTATCACGGCCTTCCGTTCATCAGCGGCTACTGCTACGTAACCAATCCAAGCGAATTGGCCAGCAACAGAGAAACTCATGATATCAATTTCTGACCATGCATAGAAATAGTTGGTCACAGCAAACTTGTATGGGTTGCCGTTATGTAGGCCAACCTCAGCGAAGATATGGGCTGCCGTTATGTAGGCCAACCTCAGAGAAGATATTTTCCGGTGGATATATGGGAAACCCGAACATCTTAGAATTTTTAAAGCCATTATAGAGTCATGTGGCTCCAACCGTTTCACCTTAGTGAATTATACAATGGCGGAGACTAATGTCGAGAGGGTCACACTGACCCTCCCAGTCGTTCTCTCCGCTAAATTCTTTCCAATTGTCTGCTATGCAACCGATTATAATTTTACTTTTCTTTCCCAACTATCTTGTGAGGATAGACTCATCCCTTGATATGCCTTTTATAGCTCATTAACAACCACGTATCTCAAATGCAACTCGAAACATGTGCAACATCCATTTGAATGTATAGCCAAAAACCAATCAGCGTAGAATCTTTGGATTCCATCTCAACTTATCTTAACCTAAATTTTTAATACAAATGTGATTGGTGGTATTAATGAAGATTGGAATAAATAAATTTTAACTATTTATAAAAATATTAAAATTTATGTATTAATAACGCTTAAAAATCAAATCAAAATTATATCAACAAAAAATCTTTGTTTATATTTTTTATGGGACAAAAAATCTTTGCAATTTTTTTTATATGTTTTTGCAAAATTATGATATGAATTGAAGAAGGGAGTAAATAAAAATAAATCTTAACCATCCATAAAATATTTAAATCTATTAGAATATTACCAGTATAAAATCAACCTTAAAAAAATCATTTTGTTTTTCAAGTATAAGGAATTTAATGTTGTCCAATCATGTTTGAAATTGGAATTTCTTCTTTATTTTCTTAATATCTTAAAGTCTGAAAGAGCTCAACACTAGGATCATTATAAAGTCGAAATGTAGATGTTTGTAAGAGTTAAGTTGTAGCACCTGAAACTCAATACTTTTCAGACATAACATAAGATAATTAAGCTAGACAAATGAAGTGAGGGTAGATTTCAGTTCAGAATCTCACTTCGGCAGTAAAAAAGGGTTGTCTGTAAAGACAATTCTCTCGTTAATATGAAGCCTTCTAAAAGATAAAAAAAACACCGTCGCCACAAAATCCAAAGAAGAAAGTTATTTGTGATACAGGAAAATGAGGTTTGGCTAAACAATCTGTCTCTTTTTTGGATATTCATGCACTTGCTTCAAAGAAAAGGATCACAGACTGATAACCATGAGCTGGCCCGAAAGAGAGGTCCATAAACTGAGAATAACGTTGTTTTTGTGGTTGGTATTGTGGAATGCGTAGCACATCCAAGAAGAAGACGAGTAAGTGATGACTCATTGAGGTCCCCATACGTATTTGAATGTTCAAAACATGTTATAAGGCATGCATATAAGCTACTATTGACTACAATTACCTCTTATATTTTCGAAAAGAATTGCTTTTATCGTTTTAATATATACATGTATCGTACATATAAACAAGGGAGAAGCTAGCTTATGACCTGAAGGGGCCCTGGCCTCCCCAACCCCAAAAGTTTGGCTCTGGACTAAAGTGCTTCAGGTGGACAGCTTTTTTTTAAAAGTTTTTGGACAAATTTTTTCCAAATCAACGAAATTACCAATTGCATTTTGTTGTCTAAAGATTCTTCCAAATTATGAGAGGTCTTATATCCCTTGAGGATTAAAATTTATTCAACAAATTTACTTTATTAAATAGAGACCTCCTAAATTCATTCGGACATAAATTATATTCCAGTTTTTATCAACTATTACATTCAATAAACTTGAGACCTCCAAATTTTATAAAAACTAATAATAATAATAATAATAACAAAACAAAACAAAATAATATGATTTAAGAAAAAAAAATCTCTCATATCTTTCCTTCTGTCTTCATAGGTTGAACTCGCAGTATTTTACTCTTTTCATATCTGTTTACAAACAACCATTTCTACAACTAAGACAAAACAAAATTATTTTTATTGGGATTTGTGGATGGTATTTTGTAGCCTTATGTGAAATACCCTTGTCAGCCGAGTGGGCTGAACCCCTGAAGCTGAAGAAGAGAGTGCAGCTTGGAGTTCCAACTGTGAAGAACGAGTTTATTCGTCAATCTGTGTGTGAAGAGGTTCAAAGGTTTTGGATCGATAAATATTTGAAGAGTTCTTTAGATCGTACATTTGGGGTGTTAAGTTCGTCAAAAGTTTTGTAATTGTCTGAACCACAATTTGTAAGTCTCCTTCACATAGTGGATTTATTTGGTGGCGACATAAAGCCTAGAGGATTTTTTCTCTAGAAGAGCTCTTCAGTGATTTCCTTTCGGTAAGAATTTTTATGTTGTTTTCATTTCTCCACTTATATCCTGCTTATGATTGTGTTTAATTGCTAATGGATATTGATGGATGATTGATCTTATCTCTTTGAGTTTGATTTTCTTTAATGTGTTTTAGTTAATCAATTTTATTTGTATTTCGCATCCTCTGCACCTATTCAAAACCACACCCCCCACCCCCAACCAATCCTTGGTACCAAAGCTTGACATCGATCCTTGACCCTTGCTTGTTTTGATGGATAAGAGTCTATTGGTATTTGTTCCTCCCTTCTTTGATGGAAGCAACTATACTTACTGGAAAGTACTTATGAGAGCTTTTCTCAAATTCTTGGATGAACATGTTTGGGTTTGTTTTGGTAAAGGTTGGTCGGTTTCAACAACCAGTGTTAATGGTGTAAGTAGCAACCTCTGTCTAAAAAGAATAAATGTATTGCAGTGAAAGTTGTCAAGGAAGATATAACTGATGTCTCAGAGAATGAATCTATGACTAAAGAAGATATTGCTTATTTTGTAAAAAAAAAAATCGAGAAATTCTTCAAGAACAAAAGTAGATATTCAGGGAAGTCTAAGGGAGTTTCTAACTCTAATAAGAAGGAAAGAAATGATATTAGGAACACAAA
>JANKKB010029237.1:0-19176 GCA_026225775.1 Bursera palmeri | reverse complement strand
TTATCTTGGCCCCCCCTAAAATTTGAATTTTTTTCCTTTGGCCCCCCCTAAAAATTCTTCCAAGCTCCGTCACTGGTTGTAAGATAGATAAAGACGTTACTGTCTAACAGCAAATGTACCAAACTCTTATCATTCGACTCTCAGACGTACTCTTAAGACAAAGAAAACAAAACCAATGAGCCTTGCTTGCCACGGACACTGCTGACATCTTCCAGTGTGTCTGCCTCCGTATCTGTTTTATTATTTCTCATTTTCTCTTCCTATTCAAGGGAAGTTAAAACTTAAAACCCAATTTACAAAACAAACTCATCCAAGATTCTGTACTTGCTTACCACTTCAATTATAATTTAATATAACATAGCATGACTTCACCCAAACACCCGCTGGAATTGTCGGAGCGTCAACCCAAGGCCGTGGTGGTCCAACCCTCATCCCCGAGATTCCCGCCGACTTCCATCGCGACAACCGGGGCCCACAGGAAAATCGGGATCGCAGTCGATCTCAGCGACGAGAGCGCGTTCGCCGTCAAATGGGCGGTGCAGAACTACCTGCGTCCGGGCGACAACGTGATCCTCCTGCACGTGCGTCCCACCAGCGTCCTCTACGGGGCGGACTGGGGAGCGATCGAGCTCTCGTTGGAAATGACGGAGTCGGAGGAGTCGCAGCAGAAGCTGGAAGACGACTTTGATCTTTTCACCACCACGAAAGCCAACGATCTGGCGCAGCCGTTAGTGGAGGCGCAACTTCCATTCAAGATCCACATAGTCAAGGACCACGACATGAAGGAGAGGCTGTGCTTGGAGGTGGAGAGGTTGGGACTGAGTGCGGTGATTATGGGAAGCAGAGGCTTTGGAGCTGCGAAGAGGAGTAGTAAGAGTAGGTTGGGGAGTGTGAGTGACTACTGCGTTCATCACTGCGTTTGTCCGGTTATTGTGGTTCGATTTCCTGATGAGAAGGATGGAGGTGACAGTGTCGGTGATGGGCAGCTGCTTCATCCCCTCGTGGAAGAGGACGAGCAGGAGCAGGAGTATCATGATGCTTGTGACAAACACACAGGTTTGTTTTCTTCAGTTGGCATGAATTGATGATCACAATTTGGCTGATTAATATCGTACTGATGTTCTTTTATTAAGTAATTCATTGAGAAATTTTGTGTCATAGCTGATTTAGCATTGTTAACAAATATAACTTCATCCTATTATTGACATGATAGTGAATTATCAGTTACGACATCGCTTCATTGATTTGGCTTTTTGATTCTGTTGCATCAGCGTAGTATTTAGACAGGGCTGGAAGGGCTTAGTGGTAAATATGCTTAATATTTGTAGAAGATATTCGTAACAGTCATTGTTATATGAAAAACTTTTCCTTGCTTTTTTTTGACAAGTATAAAAAACTGTCATTGTCATTGCATGCTCTTGATTTCTCAGTTCTATAGATGGAAAAAAAAATGATGAATTGAAATATTGGCTTTTGGATAATATGTCTTTCTTTCTCTAATATGTCTTGTTACTGAAAAAGAAGGAAGACCACACCCTTTATCCTGTGTCGCTTATGGTCTTTTTGAAGATGGTTCGACCGTTTCAATGTTGTTTGTCATGTTCCCCAAATGTGTTTGCTCAGTTATTGGTACATGAAGCCAAATCTTTTCCGTAATTGTTAAAATATATGAATGGGCCTAGTAGTAAAAGCATATGTGATACCTTTCTGTCTCACAAATCTATCTCTTTCATTTGGTAAATAGAACACCAATTTCCTGGCTCAACTCCAAACACCGTTTAAAGTTCCAGATTTAGTTTCCATCATTGCTCTAAGATGTAGAAGTTCATTTAATTCAACTCTCAAGATTCAAATTAGGTGTCTCTTGAACTTCCTGGGCTTGATTCTTACCATTTTGATCTATAGGAATCATATACAATGCTCTAGATTTAAGGGTTCTAGTTTCAATTTGCTCATTTCTAGAGGTTCGAGATTCTTTATACATTTGGTATAGGGTTAATTCCCAAATGGTAGAGGATAATCATAATATCATGTAAAATAGGCTCATAAACGTGTAATTCATCAAAGTTATTCCAAGGCATACATGGAACCATATGCACCTAGAAATCCTGTTGTATCAGAAGTTCTTGGGATGAATAAAGCCTCCTGTTTATTAAAGAAGTTATAAAGCATGGTTTATAGTCCTTATAACTGAATTTTTTGGTCATCTCAATATTCATAGTTTCTTCTTGGCGCACTGTTGTTGTTTCACTTTTTGGTGTCGACATGAATACATGATTACGAGTCTCCTATTCTTATATATATAATGAAAAATAACAATAATAAATGATTAACTGTCTCCTATTATGTTTTGAATAATGTTCACAAAACAAGTATAAGACCAAAAGCTAATAGTAACATGTTGCTCAATTTTCTTCTATAGGCTTCCCTCTTTTGGGATGACACTATTGTTAAATTTGTGGATTCCTCCACAAGAAGCTGGATTAATTGGACAGTCCTAGATATCAATTATTAAATAATTTGATGGATTTGCCTAAAACTTTGGTGTTGCTGTGATGAATTCTTATGAAAACTGTGAATAAATACATTCTCATTTATTAAGTAATCAATTCAGGTGGTGGTAGTAAAATGCCCCTTAAGTTATGTATGGGGTAGTTCCTTACATATTAACTAGTTTGTGAATAAATACGTTCTCATCATGAGAAGGGTTCATTCAAGCATATCTTTGTCGATGATTTTCCACATGTAGACCTCCATGCCGCCAGATTCCATTTTAGGTCTCCGAAAGTGTGTGACAGAGCCTGCCCTTTCTGCCTTCAAACATTTCTTGTTATCTAAGACCCTTTTCCTCCTTTGGAATTATATTGAAGAGGGATTGATGCAGTTTGTTTAAGATATGATCTAAATTATGATTCCCTGTAGTGGTAGTTTTTGGATACATGTGAGCATAGCTGGTGGTTATGACATTTGCTTGCGTGGTTTTTAAGCATCTTGACCAAACGTGAAAAACTAAAAGGTTTATGGAAAATGCCTAAGACAGGCAGTTACTATTGTGAATTTCACAAGTGCACGACATCGTATCAAGTAATATAGTAATTTTAAGTCAGATGTCGAACCCAAAGGGACCAATAAATTGAGTATTAATTTTATTAGATTTATTACTATGTAGATAAATGAAAGATGATTTAAGTATTAAAATCTAGAATTGAAAACTAAATTAAAATTAAAAAAAATCTAAACTGAAAATAATGAACTAAATTACTAAGGCTTATGATTTCACCATCATCCATCTAAACTGATTTCTTAACCACACTTCAATTGGATTCTAGTTCTATATTCTGAAAACAATAATTCCTAATGCTATCTATAAGTCTCTTTCGAGCACATATAGAATTATTTGTTATCCCTAATTTAATTATCTCTAACTTGAGTTTAAAACACTCAAACACATTAAGAAATATGCATTATTCTGGTTAATGTTACATAACCCATGTAAATATCTCTATCTTATATATAGATTATGGTGTGAGATTATAGGTTCAATTATCATGCAATATTACACGATGATCAATTGTATAAAAGCAGTAAACAAAAAATCAAACACTCAGAATTTAACTATAGAAATCCAATAAAGTAATAATCAGTCAATACAATTATAGTTTACGTTACATCTCAGCCTTAACAAAGAAGTTATTTCATAACAAAACAAAAAACACAAAAATCTAAAGAGTTCATGAGAAGGAAGAAAAGAAAACTAATGAGAGAGAAACTTCTGTAGATTTGGAGAAGATATCTTTCTCATTCTCCTTATTCTTTGATGAATCTTTGGTTTTTTGGCTTAAGGAAGAGTCCCTATCCATTCTTTCTTTTAACCATCGTCGTCTTTCCCCCTTTGACTTAAAGATGTGTTTTCTTTATATATTCATGACCTATTGGCAAAAACGAAACTAAATCATGTTTATCCACCTAATGGCGCCCTGGCTTGGTAACTTTTCACGCCCCGGCATGGTTTCTTGGGTTGGCATATGGTGGGAGGCAGAAACTTCACGCCTCGGCGTAGACAACAAATCACGCACAGGCGTGATCTCTACGTCTGGAAAAAATAAGTTCAGAATTTGAAATAGTTATTAACATGAAAGTTGTAGCATTGTCTCTTAGCTTTCCAACGTCACTTGAATCATCTTATTCCAATAGCGGACGAAGAAGTTATGCCAAATGTACCGAGATACGTTCCTGCAGAAAAAACCGAATTTGATTTGTTGAATTGCTTTTCATTTTCTTAGTATTTTGCCTTCTCTTTTATATTATTTTTTCTCATTCTTTCTCCTATCACAAACATAAATAAAAATCACCAAAATAAAAAATAAAACACTAAAAACGCAAAGAACTAATGAGATACTAATATTGAACTCAAGTAACAAGGGTCTCAAACTTAAAACTTAGGTATAATTTGCATTTATCAGTTACTGAACTGAACAATCTTGCTTGTGCTCCTTGAGAACCATATTCTACGGGCCACAGGCAGGGCTAAACTCTTTCTTTGTATCATTTTTCCTTATAGGCATCTGATTCATGATTATTTTGTGATTGATTTTGTTTGTTTTAGTCACTAGCTCATATGTTTTAGATGTACAGTATAGGCTGTGGAATATGCAACGAAATTATTTAGAAAAAAATTCATTCTCATGCCTTTGGGATCCATCACTCCAAAACTGGTAGTGAGTCCACGAGTAAAGGCTCAAGTTGACAAGGCATTTTATGGTATATGCTTGGTGTGTTTTCTCTCTCTGTCAATTCCCCATTCTTTGTCCTGGTGGCGTTAACGTGTGAGGCCGTAATCGTTATCTTGTTTTATTTGAAACTCTGATGCTGAGGACATTCTTTGATGTTTTGCAGATATGGAGAAGGCTTCCTGGATGCTGGGCCATTCAAAGTAGAAAGGATCATGGTTGGTTGGTTTGTGAGCATGTTGTCTGAAGGAGTTTAGTGGTACTGGATTCTGTTTTCTGCATTTGCTTGGTGTCTTGCATATCTGTGAAGTTTGGACCTTAAATGATGGTCGTCTTCTTTGGTTTCACCTGGTCTCATTATGTAATTATCCTGTAATCGAACTTAATCTGTTGGAAACCTTTTTAGTGGTTTTGCAACCTTGAGTTTTACTTCGAGTACAACATTTGAAATATACAAGAGATATTAATACTGTATATTAGTAATGTTTTGTAAGTAATGTTAATTGATCTTTTGACTTTTGTGTGTAATGAGGGTTTCTGATCCGGATATTTATTCGGAATTTTGATGTTGGCTCAACCCCAATAAAACAAGAAAATGAGTCTGGGGATGGCGTTGGGTGGTTGATTCTGTTCGCAGCTATCACGAGTCTAGTAAACCAGCCAAGCTTGGAAGTTTGTAAATTGAACTTTTCTTGGATATATATATATATATATATATATATATATATATATATATATNTTTTCTTTTATATATATATATATATATATATATATATATATATATATATATTTATTTATTTATTTTAAAGATAAACATAGATATAGAGGAATTTCATTTGATGTATGTCAACTTTTTGAGCACTTTCTTAAAAAGTAAAAAAATCTTGGAATAGCTTTTAGTAACCTTTTCATGTATTCAGTGTGAAACTAAGGAGTAATTTTGACGGTGTATTCAGTGTGAAACTAAGGAGTAATTTTGACGGTGAATAAAGGGCATACTTACTCCCGACCTTTCCCAAAAAATTCAAAAAAAGTAAATTATTTAGTAAATAACTACAAAATAATTTCACTTACTTTANTATTCAGTGTGAAACTAAGGAGTAATTTTGACGGTGTATTCAGTGTGAAACTAAGTAGTAATTTTGACGGTGAATAAAGGGCATATTTACTCCCGACCTTTCCCAAAAAATTCAAAAAAAGTAAATTATTTAGTAAATAACTACAAAATAATTTCACTTACTTTAATTATTTATTTTTAGTAAATTATTTATTAAAATTTACTTGTTTAATTTATTAAAATTATTTAATAAATGAAATATATTTTTATGATTTAAATTTATAAAAATTATTTAGTTTTTAGGAAATAATTTATTTGCTTAATTTACTAAAATTATTTAGTAAATAAAATAATTTTTATTATTTAAATTTACTAAAATTATTTATTTTTTAGAAAATAATTTACTTGTTAAATTTATTAAATTATTTAAATTTATAAATATTATCTAGCAAATGAAATATATATTTTTTTGGTATATTCTTATAATATTTTATTAATTTTTAAATATTTATTATTAGTTTAGTAAGTAAAATATCGATAATATCCTAACAATGTTAATTAGTTTCAAAGGATTATAAAAAATATGGATTTTAGTAAGTGAGATTAATTAGTAATTATTTAGTAAATTATTTAATAAATTTTTTAAATTTACAAAAATTATTTAGTGTATGAACTATATTTGTACTATTTTTTAATTTTTTTTTAAATATTTTATATTACTTTAATAAGTAAAATATTGATAATACGTTTATAATACTAATTAGTTTCAAAAGATTATAAAAAATAAAGTTTTTATATTAGTTTATAATCAAAGGGTAAGTTTGTTATTTTTGGATATATCAAAAGAGTATTTATATTTTTATCATGAGTTTTTACTATAGTATCGTTAAATATAATTGACATAAGTTATGTTTTGAGTGATTGATGTTAATTTCATATTCAGAGGTATATATATATATATATATATATTTTAAATTTTTTGGGGATCGAGAGTAAATACCAGGTGAATAAAGGGTAAGGCCCATGTCCGATGGCCCAGGAGTTTCTTAGAGTGATAAACGGATCCGGAGTTTCAACATTCAAATGATCTGATTAATATTTATAATTACCAACTTCTTGCCGGTGTTGTACGGAGGAACAATATGATTCAAAAGTTAAGGGCTAGCCTTTGGTCAAATTGAGCGGTGAGAGGTCGTGTTCAACATTTAAGACGAATGATTATGCTTCACGCAACAGTAGAAACACATTCTTGACATGCAAGTGATGCGAATCACGTATTGATACATAGTTATGGGGAAAACAAGTGTGAAAAACTGACCCATTGGAGAGAGTCTAACCCTAAATGTGCTATTATTGTAAGGTGAATTCTCTCATCATGAACTTCATGTTACTTGTAACAGTCAACCATCTTAATATTCTACATCAAATCTGTACAAGTGGCCTCCATTGAAAGTGACAATGTTCATAGAAAAGAGTTGTTCTCTTTGTGGCTGTCACACACTCTCAAAAAGATCTACAGTTGGTATACATAAATAGAATCCAATGAATCAAAGATTAATCAAAAAGCAAACCTACACAACCCAGCCCAAACATCTCGGAATTTTATCTCAAAAACTTCTCAAAAATTTTAGCCACACAAAATTGTCTCTTATACAAGCAACAAATTTCAACCATAATAACCAGCTCTATTATTCCTTTCTCGTGATTCCTTCTGATCTCATTTTCAAGCTTAATATTAATTTAATCATCCTTCTTTTAAGGAATAATAATCCACCATCAACTTGCAACTAAAATACTAATCCTTTGCTTTGCTTTGCTTATGGCAAGCACGTGGAAGTGTCGAATAGTCATATAAACCTCCTAAACCAGATGTGACAGTCGGCTCTTTCATAATAGATATGTAAAAAATATTATTTATAGATATATCTTAATAGATTAGATCTGCTTAAGAGATTTCAAGATCATTGTTAAGGTTGCTAAAGATTGCGATTATTGTTTAAGATATACCCTTGATTTAATAATCATAATTATGCCTTAATCTGTTGTTTCTGATACTTAACAAAACAAAAAATGTTCAGGAAAAGAGAGCAGAGGGATCTTTTATTCTGAATACCAGCAAGGAAGCATCAGTTTCAGCTACAAGCATTGCCAGATTTCTGACCAACTAATCGGGAGAAAATTTGAGGTGAGAATAATCTCACGCACACTGTTTCTTAATTCACTACTGTACTATACATCCAATTTTCAGGAACATGAATATTGATAAAACTATTTTTGTGAACCTCCAGAGCCACAAGTTCAACTCTAAATTCAAGCCATTCAAAAACAAGGAATGGAAGTGGCAAAAAAAAAAAAAAAAAAAAAAAAGTAAATGCATGTACNTAAAAAAAAAAAAAAAAAAAAAAAAGTAAATGCATGTACGCTTGCTTGCCAATGGGACTCAAAACAGGAGACAAACAAAACTTGTGGCGCATGCAAAACAGATAATGAATACCACCACTGCTCCTGACCTAAAGTTCCATGGTTTCACATCGTTATCTTTGCGACTTTTATTCATTGGTTTAAGGGTCAAGCCAAACTGAAGACGGAGAGTGACAGAGCCAATTATATCCACATTCCCCTCTACACCAAGGTCCCACAAGCTCAAAACTAAATGTAAATTGGCTGCATTTGCAAACTGATATTTTCTGCAGCCACTATTCTCAACACTGCATTAACATGGTTATGATTCATTGATTAATTTCTTCTCATAATCTCCCAGATTATGGACATAATTTGATTGATAATACCTTAAAACGACATTAAACAACTCACAAGTGAACTTGGATTAGTAAAATCATTAATTAAGACATCGAGCGAATGAAAGAAAATATAATATTTGTTTTAGTACAATGATCTGGTAAGCTAATTGCTTTGGGAGAATACAGATAAAGCTAGAGTAGAGAGATTTCCAAGCCACAACAAATGCAATAAAGAAAGTTAATTACCTCTTCTTATAGAGTAATTAGTCCATTAAAGTACCATTAAACGGCTCCTCGAACTTCGATCACTTTTTCCCTCTGTCATGAATCATTGCAAAAGCTTGCCGTCTCCAACAACTTGTGCCTTGAAAGTTTGTCATGGTCGTCGATCTTGAGTCAACTAGCTTCAAAATTATCCACTCTTTCACTTTTCTCGTGGTCCTTCAAATGAGCTGAAGCGAAGGTGACCACAGACCATGTATACAAGCTAATTCATTTCACATATACGCATTCTTGTTTTGTTGGGAAGACGAGTGGCCTTGATGATCCTGTTCCACGTTATTTCTTTGATTACAAGTCCCAGTATACATGAAACAATTAATAAACAACAGAGAAGATGATTAACTAAAATTTATGCCAGATTTCAAGATTTAACAGGATCTATAAAGGGCTAGGAATGAAAGAAATGACATACTTGAGAATGAAATTTTGAAGTTTCACGCATGCGCTTCTTGGATAATGCTATGTTGGATTCAGATATGCCCTCTTCTCCATTACACAATTTATTTGAACATTCTTCACTTGTGGAAGAGCTTGACACTGGAGGTGGCGGTCTGGATGACCACGGAACAACTTGATTTTCTTCATCGTCATCTTCATTATCTCCATCATCATTATCTTCTTCAACGTTGTCGTCGTCCTCATCATCATCATCGTCGTCGTCGTCGTCGTCTTCTCTATCGTGATGATCATGACCATCTTCATCATTTCGCGTTTCTCCATTACTACCCATCTCCGTGTAAATACTGTTACCAACACAGATGTTGCAGACTGATATAGTAGGACCAAGTTTCGGCCCACAGCCGTTCCAGGGAGTTGGAGACTGGCAGACACGGCAGAGAAGAGTTCTTGTGTGCTTAGCGACTAAAAAATTGGCTCCGTAAACTTTGGTGTCACAGTTCCAGCACAGGTAAGCTTGATCAGATTCACAGTACATCCTGGCTGGAGAGTCACAGAGCTCACACTTTTTCATTTCTTCTTTTCAAGAAAAAAGGAAACATACACTTCGTACTCAATCCTGAATTTGTTTATGCAAGCAACAAGTTATGTTTCCCAGTTTTGCTTTTATCAATGTTAAGTCCACCTTGTGCTTAATTAAAATACAGAGCACATGGCGAGAGCAACTTGCAGTTGTTTGTATTAAAAGACCCGTTCTGATTTTCAACTCAACCTGGTCTAAAAATTATCAATTTGACGTAGTAAGTGTTAACTCTGAAGAGTAATCGATTACAAGTTAACAGCAGAAAATTTGAGCGCAAGAAAACAAGCGGGCCAGGCTTGCTCTGTAATTTCTTAGGTGGGTTTTCTGTCAGCTCATTGCAAATTGGACATTCAATGCCCACTTTGATCTTCATACGTCATACTGAAGCCACACGAGTTTAGATGCTAACATGGATGTCCAGCACTGGACCTAACTTGATTCCCCTCTTTGCTTCTTATCTTTGGGCTGCCGCTGTATGCAATTAGCCCCTAAATATTACTCTGTATTTAGACATATTGAACACGAAAGATAAGACCTTCTACCCCTTAATGACATTATTTTCATTATTTTGGAAACGTTTACTGTCATATTTTGTTGTTATGTTTTCAATGATGGGCACTTGTAAATTCTATGGACTTGCTTCTAGAGTCTTTAAAATTTTCTTTTGGTGGTTGGGACATACTGATTGAAAGGTTGATGTGTCTTGGAAATAGACTGCTATAACAGATTGCATTAGGTAAAATTGTTAACTAAGTCAAGGATGGCGCTGAATTACAGCTCTCAACTATTTTCAGAATATAGTCTACTCACTTGCTATAAGTAAAAAGATACTTTTGGTTCTTTCTTCTTTTGTTGTTTTTGGTGTTAATATCCTAACTTTTTGCTCCATGTCTTTGAGATCTCTAGAATGTGTGGCTCGCAGGCAATGTCCTAAAATCTAATGAATGGATACATCCAGTTAGAGTCTTAGAGACCTAACAAATCATTATTGAAGTGGATTCCACACTCAGAGTCCTTTAGAGCTATGCTTACATATATATGGTGGCCGTGGCTTCTTATCCTCTTTCGTTAACAGCACTTGTAAAAGTAAAACAGTGAATTGTCTTTATTATACTAGATTGAGAAAAAAAAAATGTAACTCCCGTTTGAAGTTATTCTTAAAGAGAACACAGGCAGAGAATCGGCATCTATTGTAGTGATGCCGTCCTCCGTTACCCATTTGTAAAACCACAAATCAATTCATTTGCACAAAAAATTGCTGATTATAAATAATTGCTACAAAAGGATTTAGAAAAAGCAGTCGGCATCTTCAAATATGAAGCAGAGGGCTCGAAAGAGATCATAATAAGATTCTGAACATACTCAACCTTACATAAGTTCCATGCTTGTTTATAAAATAATAAATTAATAAGAGACACATGTATTGCATGGTAGGCAAACTTATGCATCTTCTAGTACTCAGTCAATTGCATTTCGCATTCTTGTTAATTATATCATGTGGACGGTTAGGTTGAATGATAATTTATGTATCTGTTAGTGACTTAGTGGCAAGCATGAAGCATGAGGCATGAGGCATGAAGCATGGAATTTTTCCAGCCAGAGAATTGTTTCCACTTCATCTTTAGGATTTTCCACCAGGGAATTGTTTCCTTTTTGGCTTGGAACATTTTCCACCAAAGCATTTGTTTCCGTTTCTTTTTATGCAATGCTTTAATGGGAATGTTTACCTGATATGATGGCTCCCATATAGGAGTGTACGCGGGGTAAATATATAGACACCCCCAAGGTTTGATCTAAGTAATAATCACACCCCCGTTATTCATAAAGTAACATAGACACCCCCAGAATTGGAAAACATGGGGGTCTTAACCCATAAAAATAGGGGTCTTAATGTTTCTTAAAATATCAAAATGGGGGTCTATTGTTACTTTATGAATAACAGGGGTAAGTTTGTTACTTAGATCAAACCTTGGGGGTGTCTATGTATTTACCCCGAGTGTACGCATATTAATAGAAGGGGAATTGCGGCTTTGCCTCCGTGACTCTGTCGTATGGTGATCATTGACAACTGAATTATTGGACCCTGTACGTATTTCAGATTTGATTTTAGATGGGGCAGGTCTGAACTACAATGCAAACCAGCCCATTAACATAATTTTGGGCTTTAACCGACTAAAATCTGGCCCATTTAAGTTTTCACGAAAAAGAAATCAGTTTTTAGAAGAAATTATAATTTAGTTTCATACTTTTTTCTACAGATATTTAATTTAAAATAAACGCTCCATGTTCGAATGTTTCAATCAAGTAAACCAGAATTTAAGCTACCAACGAGGTGTCAATCATCAAGACCACTATTCAGACTAATTTCCAATTCATCAATAAAAGGAAAAGCAATAGATAATAAGCTACATTGTTAAGAAAATTGATATTGGCTACGAAAGTGCATTACATTGCATAGTGATAGACAGATGGATAAATCAAGAAAAAGAATAAGCTCTGGAAAATCAAATCCTAGATATCATTAACAATAGCTTCTACCAACAATTTCCTAGAACTCTTCATCAATTCAGGGCTCAACCTGAACATGAGAGTGCAGAACTCCATTTCATTCAGAGCGCCATCTCCATCAAGATCACCTTCTCTCAACATACACCTCAATTCATCATCGCTCATATCTTGCAATCCAAGCAAAGCCGAGTTCCTCTTCAAGCTCTCAAAGGTGATCACACCCTTGTTCTCGTCCATCAGCAAACGAAACCCGTTATACAGCTCCTGCATGAAACCATCCGCGCCCAGTCTCTCGACCATGGCAGGAAAGTAATCCTCAAACACAACCCCGTTTGCAGACGCCATTGTCAAAGCCGATCGATCGAACAAACGTAAATGTGAAACGATATATCAGAAACGAATGAACTTTGAAAGCTTTTATAAGGAAAATTAATAGATATGACGTGAGTAGGTGAAGGGAGGTATTTATATATACGTGTTTGTGTGTGTATGAAAGTCCGGTTTAAATGAAAACAAATAAGGCGTAGGAGGAAAGGAAGAGAAGTGTTCGAGGAAAGAGTGGTGTTAATTGACAACGAAAGTACAGGTAGGATAGAATTCTGTTGAGAAGCTGTTGTTTCTGCCGGCATTTTGCTGCGTATAATTCGTGGGCATTTCATATTCTGAAACGACTTCTCCTTCCTCGAAGTTGCATGGGAAGGTGCCACTTTTGGTCATGCCAAAGCATTTTCCCAACTTTCATATAAAGTTTTGGTTTCCAACGCAATTTACTAAAACGCCACCTCATCATTATTTCTATTATTTTAGAAGGAATTATATTCTTGCATTAAAATATTTTTTATTTTATTGTTAGAAGACTTTCATGCCCATATATGCTTTTGGACACGTAGTAGGAATAAGCTTTCAATTAATTTTACGTGGTCAAGGCAACTTAATTCAGAAGTAGAAACTCATCGAAAACCAAACGTTAAACCTCAGAAAACTTACCTCTTAGTTGTGAAATTTTTTTGAGGCGACATGCGTCAGGAATCAATAGATAAACCGAAAGTTAGAAACTGTCTTTAAGTTTTGGGAGGATTCTAGGTGAGGACATAGAATTGTTGAAATTTATGATTGCGGATCATTAACTTATTAATGTCAACTTCGATAAATGTAATTATTATCTCAAGAGCCTATCACCTATGGAAGGACTTTGTGCATAACAATAAGGTCTAACTTTCAGTTGAGGATCATCAGACGATTAAGACAAGTGCATCTCATACCAAGATTAATCAAATCATTAGCACTTCTGTTTTCCTCTTAAAAACTGTAAGAACAATATAATATATTCCTGAACTCTTGATGAAAGTACTATGATTAGCTTAAACTTTAAAGTTTGTATTTAAAAACTGTTAGGCAGAGTTAGATGTTAGAGAGAGATGTAATTTGAACATTTGAAGGCCAAGCTTTCTAGTTTGAGATATCTTGTGCCAATCCAAAAAGTGGGTGCCTGGTGGTTGCTTCCATGAAGATGGGTTTGGTCAGTTTGTGTCCGGTACTCTTACATCACACATACTGAAAAAGCCAACTTTTGATGGGTCCGTGCCCTTTCTTATATATTCTCCTTTCCAAATCCCTAAGCTTTTTGCCTTCATGGATGGATCACATGCCACTTGTCTACGCCAAAGCTCTTTTCTGATATCATTGAATATATCACCGTCCACCAGTGCCATGTCACATTTTTGACTCTTCCAGCCAAGAGCTGCAAGAGGAAACCTAAGAGATAAAGATTTAAAAAATTATGTTACCCTGATATAAACTTTTAAGAATATAGTCAACACCCTTTTTTAAGTGAACTTATTATTTAAGATTTATAAAATTGTATTTTTAGGTAGTTTTTAATTTTAAAATTAATTTAAATCGAATTAATTCGATAGATTAATATTTAATTAGATATTTTTTTTTTAAAAGGAGAGAGGTGGTACTTTCAGGCCCTTATAAATACCGAAAGTTCTTGAAAGGCTTGCCTGCATTTAATTTCTTTGTTGAAGTCATGACGCTCTGTTTCCTAGAAAGTTCCCAGTTCCTACGTAAGTTGTAAGTAGTCAAGACATGGTTTGAAACTAAGTAATGATTATAATAACGGGTAAACCAATCTACTGGCCGCTTTGTCTTCCAAGTTACTTGATTTCATATGGCGTTGAAAATTTTCGAAGATCCGGCAAATCGGTGGCGTGGACCAATATGCCTTAAATTAATATGCAGTGTTCATGACATGCCTAAGCGAAAAGTGGATGAATCCAAGCTTATCATTCAAGTTTGAAGCGAATAACTAGTTATGGTCCCTATGGAACTTAGCCGCAGCTGGATTTCATTGGCTGTTGTTGTGCTGCTATGTTGTTTTTGTTCAGATTTTGTCACTGCCATAGACATCATCACATCTTCCCAATTCATCAGAGATCCCGAGACTATAATCTCTAGAGGCAGTATCTTCAAATTGGGATTTTTTAGCCCTGATAATTCAACCAATCGCTATGTAGGAATTTGGTACAGTGACGCACCTGCCACTGTCATATGGGTAGCCAACAGAAACAAGCCTCTCAATGATTCATCTGGGGTTGTCACCATATCTGAGGATGGCAATCTTGTAGTTTTGAATGGAAAGAAAGAGGTTGTTTGGTCATCAAACGTTCCAAGTTCAGTAACTAATCCAAGCGCTCAGCTTTTAGATTCTGGAAACCTTGTCATGAATGGTAGCAGCAGTGGAGTAAGAGTATGGGAGAGTTTTCGAGGACCTACAAATACGTTCTTGTTAGGGATGAGAATTAGTATGAGTCAAATAACAGGCAGGAAAGTGCAGCTGACATCATGGAAAGGCCTTTCTGATCCATCCACTGGAAGCTTCTCAGCAGGCATCAGTTCTTCAAATATTCCTGAATTTCTCATTTGGAACTCTAATCGCACGTATTGGCGGAGTGGTCCATGGAATGGTCAGTTCTTTATTGGTATGAATTCTCTTTATCTTGATGGCGTTAGATTCGTACTAGATATCCAAGGAGGAAGTGTTTATTTCAGTTTTGTGTCAGCAAACCATCCTGTATCATACTTTCTCTTGAACTCAAATGGAAAGCTAGTTGAGACAAATCGGGTTGATGGGAAGGATTGGGCAGTTGGTTCTTCTTTCCCGGAAAATGAGTGTGGCATTTATGGCAGGTGCGGGCCATTTGGAACCTGTAATGCTAAGGTAAAACCAATATGTAGCTGTTTGAGAGGTTTTGAGCCTAAGAACGTGAGGGAGTGGTATAGTGGCAACTGGACTAGCGGCTGTGTCAGAAGGAGACTATTGCAATGTGAGAGGATAAACAGAAGTGGTGAAGTGGGCAAAGAAGATGGATTTGTAAAACTTGAGTCGATGAAGGTGCCATACTTCGCCGAAAACTCATCTGCCCTTGAAACTGAATGCAGAGACAAGTGCTTGAATAATTGCTCCTGCATAGCCTATGCATATGATGCTGGGATCGGTTGTATGACATGGAAGGAAAACTTAATTGACACACAGAAATTCTACAGAAGCGGGATAGATCTTTACATTCGCTTGGCAAATTCAGAACTTGGTATGTTTAGTGCTGTCTTAAAAGTACTGCTGGTGTTGCTATATTGTTGGAAGGTAAAATTGTCTCTGCGTTGCCTGATAAACTTTTAGTCTTTGTTCTTTGCTGCAGATAAAAAAGACCTCACGGTGATTATTGTAGTACCGATAGTTATAGGAATAGTTACAATTGCGATTTGTACATTTTTCTTCTGGAAGTGGAAGACAAAACAGAAAGGTAACATATACAAGTGTCAAGCTTAATAAACATGGTAGCATTTGAAATTTCCATTGATGCATCTCTTATGTGATTTTTATGTCAGCAATGAAGAAAAAAAGCAATGCAGTACAACTTAAAAAAGGGGAAGCATATGCAAAGTTTTCTTCTGAAAATTTGAACCAAGTTAAACTCCAGGATCTACCTGTATTCAGTTTTGAGGAGCTGGCAACTTCGACTAACAACTTCCATTCGACCAATAAACTTGGGCAGGGTGGTTTCGGCCCGGTATACAGGGTAATAGTTGCTCACTAAAACTTTGCTAGCTTTTCAACGTATAGTATAGATATATTGATCTGAGTGTCTATTTCAGGGTAAATTGCAAGATGGGCAGGAAGTAGCAGTGAAAAGACTATCCCAAGCATCTGGACAGGGGCTAGAAGAATTTATGAATGAGGTGGTTGTAATTTCTAAACTTCAGCACCGAAACCTTGTCAGGCTCCTCGGATGCTGTATCGAAAGACAAGAAACGATGCTGATTTATGAATACATGCCAAATAAAAGCTTGGACGCATTTCTTTTTGGTTAGTTCATGCACATGCTCATGTTTTATTCTATTTCTGAGCATCATGTTAGCGTCTCAATCAGCTAGTTTACTAAAGAAAAAATTTGAACATTTGCTCTTATTTGTCCATTTTGTAACTGGAAACGTTCTGGCCTTCCCTGATTCTGATATCTCTTTGGATTCTATTCTTCCCTTATTTTGATATCTCTTTGGATTCTTTTCTTCCCTTATTCTGATATCTCTTTGTCTTCTCTCATTCACTTATTATGATATCTCTTTGGATTATATTTTATTTAGATCCGCTCAAACAAGAAGTACTAGATTGTAGAACGCGTCTCAACATTGTTGAAGGGATAAGTCGAGGCCTACTTTATCTTCATAGGGATTCTAGATTGCGAATTATACATAGAGATCTAAAGGCAAGTAACATCTTGTTGGATGAAGAATTGAATCCAAAAATTTCTGATTTTGGCATGGCAAGGATTTTTGGGGGGAAACAAGATCAAGCCAACACTATGAGGGTTGTAGGAACATAGTAAGTACTTGTGCTTTGTCTAATTAATTCAAGTAGGTTATAAAACAGCTCAAAAGTTTATGATGTGTGGGGTGATGAAATGAAATGCAGTGGGTACATGTCTCCTGAATATGCAATGGAAGGACGATTCTCTGAGAAATCCGATGTCTTTAGCTTTGGAGTATTGCTATTGGAGATTGTTAGCGGTAGAAGAAATACAAGATTTTATAACGATGAGCATTTGAATCTCTTAGGCTATGTAAGTGCAGCAAACTCATCTCCCTTCATCGTTCACTGATTATAAGGTCTAACAATGTCTAGTCTGCGTGGTTGTGCTAATGTTTCCCATTTGCAGGCTTGGAGTCTATGGAATGAAAATAACGTCGTCGCTTTAATAGATCCAGTGATATCAGACCCAAGATTTCAATCGGAGATCTTAAGATGCATACATGTGGGATTGTTGTGTGTGCAAGAATTTGTGAAAGATAGACCAAGCATGTCAACTGTTATGTCCATGCTTAAAAGTGAAGTTGTTGATCTTCCAGCTCCAAAGCAACCTGCATTCACAGAAAGGTGGAATGCCTTAGATACTGAGTCCTCTGAACAGAGCCAAAAGAGATATTCTGTCAACTATGTCACTGTGACTATGGTTGATGGCCGGTAACAAGCAAGTTCTTCTCACAAGACGAAGTACTTCCTTTTCTTGCTAAAATTTGCCCGACAATTGTTTATAAGGCTTAGAACCTTGACCTGCTCAATCATAGATTCAGATATTGGGATTTTATAGATTCATCGTTTATAAAAAAATTATTTGATTAACTATCTATTGGGACTTTTTAAAGTAATAATAAGTACAAAATTATTAGGTTATGTTGTCTGTTGAGTGCTGCCTATGCTGTCCATTCCTGTTCAACTTGTAGTACAACTGAAGTAAGAGGTGTACTGTAGAGCTGTTGGGTGGCCTAGGCCCATTATGAACCATGGAAAATTGGCGTCACTCATTTGCTCTTAAAATGCACTCAGACTTGTGATCACCATGTCAATAATGACGATTTATAAGGATTAAACGCCAATATAATATAATGCATGTTAAGAAAAATCTTTAATAACCATGAAGTAGAAAGACAATAAACTACAAACTTCTCATATGCAATCCCCCGTTCGCTGGCGTAATTAATATGATATGATGCATTCATATTATTAGAAAATGAAAAGCTATGCCTATTTTGTGGTCCAACAGCAGAGAAGTCGGCTTCCCTGATGTGCTGTTTATTTATTTATTTTAGTAGAGTTGAATAGGGAAGACTTTGTATTAACCCTGAATTATTAATTCCTAATTAGTTCATACCTGTTTAGAATTTTGGGAATAAAAAATAAATTTTGGAAGACTCACATAACGTCTATTTCTTGTTTTAAGAGAATTATAAAAATAAATAAATAAAACATCTAGAAGACAAGAACTTAGTTCAAAAGTTTAAGATATTAATAATGTTTAGAAAATCAATTGTCTTACAAATTTCACTCATATCTCTACTTTCAAAATATATCCTCCACTTTCTGGTTATAGCCCTCGGTTTCCAAGCAATTGAGGCTCTGTTACGGCTAACATTTTTGAAGTATTGCATATTTTCAATAACTGTAGTGCTCTCCTCAAAATATTGTCTGACATGAGTCAAAATATGATGGTGAATATGTGTACTTGGTTCAAGGTTTTTTAGTAGTTATCAGAAGTTATCTACCGCATCCTTCCTTTATAATTGATGAATCGGATAAGAAACTGTGTGAGCATTTTTTCTCTCTCTTTATGGTACAGAAATAACGAAAGGCTCTTTTTGTAGGTGTAGATTTATGTTGGACTGAACCATGTTAACTTTGAGTGTTCTGTTTTGTTAATGTTTCTCGGGGTAAATACATAGACACCCCCAAGGTTTGGTCTAAGTAACAAACTTACTCCTGTTATTCATAAAGTAACATAAAGACCCCCATTTTGATATTTTAAGTAACATTAAGACCCC
>JANKKB010029236.1:0-19233 GCA_026225775.1 Bursera palmeri | reverse complement strand
ATAGAAAGAGAAAAGGAGAAGAAATCACACACGAATTTAAGTGGTTCGGCTATGAGCCTACGTCCACTGTGACGGCAAACAATGTGACATCCCACATCACTAGGGAATGACAAATTGTGACATTCCACATCAATGGGGAATGATAAATTTGGATAAGTTAAGTTTCATATAAGTTCCTTAAACTGTTGAAGGTATTTTGGGTTGCAAAGGCTAACAACACAATGACGGACTATGTATCCAAAACGGACATATCATTTCTGTATAATGACGTGGTGTGGAAGACATACATGATTATTTCTCATTAATTAAACCCATTTTTTAAGTTACGTCTAATTGCCTTGATCTAGTTGGCTTAACATTGGAAAAGTTGACAGATTAACTACTGTTCTGTTCTTGATTGAAGCTCATAACAATAAGTTTGGTCTATGTCTATCAAACGAAGAACAATTAATTACTAGCATTTTTTCTATATACTAACTTCAACTCATAGACTTTCTTCGCTGCCACAACTTCGATTGCAGATTAAGGCAGTGAATTTATGTGTGATATCTAAGAAACACAACGTCCCTCGTTTATAGAAATTTACAACCAACTACAAAATTAAGTTCCATATACGAGAAATTTCAAAACTAATTAAAAAGAATACAATACTTTAAGCCTCTGAGTTGACATGAAAATAAAAAATTACTTTTAACCTTTTTTATTTTGTATCCATAGATCGTAGAAAATCAAAGGTTCATAAGGAGTATATGAAATTAAGTAAAAAATAAATAAATTAAGTTAGAATGGCTTAACCTATACTTTAATTAATTAGGTTGGTGTTGATAATTATATGTAATTTACAGAAGGTTCTATTTATGCTTAGTATTAATTAATTAATGAGTTAGATATTAATTAGAAATGTTAAATGAAGAATATTGCATGTTGTTGAGTAATTTAACATACAAAAAGAATCCAGGAAAACCTTGTAATAATTAACTAATTAGTATATGAATGCAAATGGGCTTCTTCAGCAAATTTGTTGAAGTTGATTAATTAACATGAAGCGAAGAGAAGACATGGTTCAACAAAGAAGTGCTAGAGCTCTAGATTTACTTCATTGCCTTGGTTCCGGTATGTAAATTCATATCACCATAAGACTTTTTTTCCTTCTATTAATTGAGTTAGGAGAAGAGGAATAATATATAGTACTAAAAGATCAAAGCGATTTTAAATAATAGTTTTAATCATAATGATAAGGAAAAAACAAACTTGTTAAATTTCTTCCATTCTTTCCAAGATTCCAAGTAGTCAATGATATAATGTGGGAATCATATTCCAGGATTGGCATCAGTCGTCTCCAAATCCTGGTATAAAAATGACTTATCGAAAGCATATCGTGAATGGAACCCACTGGTGCGTATATTATGTTGAGTTGTTGGTCACATTTCCTTATATGAGCTCCACTTTAACTTAGTGGAATTCAGCTCCTTTTGTTTTCTTATGCTCGGAGTCTTGATCACCACACCAAGAGCCACATGTCTGATGGAACAATTCAAAACAGGATTTTAATCTTTGAGCTAGTGGGGCTCTGCTTTTCTGAACACATATATTCTCAGTACCTTAATTAATCAATCCATTATTTTTCCAAATCGAGGCTTCCATATTAATGTCACCTTCAGGAAACTAATCATATATTTATCCTCCATCTCCTTCTCTGCTGTAACTTTGTTCTCTCTAAAAACAATTCGTTTGTATGGTCAGCATCTTACTTACATCTACCAAAGATAGGTTTCTTTCAACACATCCGCTCATTCAGGCTAAAATGTGAAAATTATGGAATGATATTCTCGCTCTCTTAAATTATTATGGGTAAATTGCAGAATTCATGATCCAAATTTAAAGGGCAGGCACTTTGGAAAAATGACCTAAATGCCTAAAAATTTAGATGTCATAATCACATCTAGCAAATCAATAATCTTATGCTTGTCTTTTTACAGTCGACTATTGAGTATTAAAGAAATTTTTAGGCACTTGACCATTTTTCAAATGCCTTTGCCCCTATAAGCCTCAAGAGGTGGCCTCAAACCCTTGTATAGGACTTTACACTTATAAGCTTTAAGATGTGATCTTCATCGGATATTTTTCAAAATGGACACGTCGACCCTCGCGCTCGAACATAATATCTTATAATTTCAAAATGTTCAAGGTTAGTACATTGAACTATAGTGGTTCAAGGCATTCAAGATGAGTATCATTGATCCAACTCACCTCCAATGCTAATGATCTTTAAGTTTTAGGTTTAAGTAGGGGGACGCATCCATTATAAACAAATTCTGGTAGGGGGTTATCTTGTCTTATAGACCCAAAGGGGTAACCTTCCGGTGGTCGCCGCGGGGTTTTACCGAATTAACTTATATGTCAACTAACAACATAAACCTATTTTGGGTGAAATATTCATTAACGCTTCTGTATATTCAGCTAGAGTAAATATGCAACTAAATAATAATAATAAAAAAATAGGAGGTGAGTTTGGTTACTTAAAGAGTTGACAAGGAGAGACTGGGAGCGGATAGAATGGCATTAAATAGATTAGGTAATGCATTATGCCGTGCAGCTCTCAGCATCATGATTTGAAGGTCTGAAGAATTGAAAATAAAATATCAGGTTAGTTTGTGGTCCCGTTTACAGAGAGATATGAGAATAACATTAGTTCTGATGGGACTTATTGGTATATTTGTACTTGCCTTTAGTAGTTTATCTTCCAATTTTAATGTGTACAAAGTAAGATACTTCCTTTTACTTTCTTAATACATCCACCTTTCTAATTACGTGATAATTAATTGTTAGCTAATCAGCTTGACACTGTCTATAATTTTCTTAATTAATTAATTTACTCACTAACTTCCTTTCCTTTTTCTGCTAAACATGTCAAACCTTCCTGTTCTGGATTTTCAATGTGTCCAGACGACTTCCGTGAAACTCAAGCGAACAATTTGAACTACCATTTACTCTGAATCATGTGCCATCTCATCCTTAACTGCACCTCTTACCAACCCATAGAAAGAGAGAAGGTCAATTAATTAATTAGCCCAAAAGAAATAAATCAATCTTAATTACTTGAAGAGGGGTATGCGGTGTACGTTCCTCTCTGATCTTCGATTACTTTGTCTACGAAGCTCCTCAAGTGTTCATTTTCTCACCTAGAATTTTTTAGATATTTCACAATTAACCCTAATTATTTTTAATGTGTTCAATGCGCATTGGTACTGGTTAATAATTGCCCTAAATGTGGTCCTCTTAGTGATCATGGGAATATTTTCTTGTTGTGAATCATTAAGAGTTTTGACCCAAGAAAACATGATTAGCGTGGCTTTCTATTCTGGAAACAACAAACATTGGACATGAACCTATGAGTAGAATATGAAGTGGAGTTTTGAGAAAGTCCAAACCTGTAACTACAGAGAAAGAAAGAAAATTTGAAAATCGTCTGTCCTCATCCAATCACAACACTGATTACATCGAAATTTCCAGGAAGATAGATCATAAATGGTGTCATCATAGCATGCACGGAATATTTTTTTAATAAATTAGCCGGGGACATATGGCTCTGTGTCTGAAGTCATTACATTATAAGAAATGGCAAATATATATGATGAGAATTCTCCAAATCATTTTGTATATATACGCATATATATCCTTACATATTTTTAACCCTTTAACTTTGTTGGTCTATTAAGACTAAAAATAATAAATAACAAATAAAAATGAAGATACTTTTTTTAAGAAAATTCTTCCACGCAAATATTTTTGGAGGAAATTCTTTCCACACTTTTTTATTAATAAAATGTCAAATTTATACCTAATATTAGATAAAGAATAAAATAAAACTCCTAGAAAATCTCAACAGATTAATTAAATCAAATTACGATAAAAATAAATCAAACCAAAAAATAGTAATTTAAAAAATTAGCAGAACATCCAGCCACCAAATCTGTAAGTTTATCCTTATCTATCCAGTAAAAGTTTCACAATTTCAATAAATTAATTAATATACTTCAAGGTCTTGATCTCGACTATTAGAATTATTGTCACTTTTCGTATTGATAGTAAATAAAAGTTAGGATTAACTTACAATTGTTCGACTTCCACATTTATGTTTTTTGAACTAAACAAACATGTGTTAGGTGAAATTTTGTTGCGTGAAGTAAAAAAACAAATATAGAAAGATGAATGATGCTTGTATGAAGATTGGTTGTCCAAAAGATAGCTCAAATTTCTTCTTTCTAAGCGATGTGAGATGTGATAAACTCTCTCTTTTTTACCTATCATCCTTGGCTTAGTTTGAACTCCATATCGATCGTTTATCGTCATAGATTTGGATTTACTTTACAGAAATATCTCATGGAATTTTTTGGGCTCTACATAAATATCTTGTCCAAAGATATGTATACTTAGATGAAAAACCTAAAGACTTACAAATTAACCTATACTCTTTTTCATTAGCGATGTGTGATGTGATAATTATACTAATTAAGTATGCATATTTGTTAAAATATGATGGGGTTGGCCAGGAATACTTAATTAAGCTGGGAGAGAATTGTCACGTCCATCCTTCAAAAAACTCATCGAGAAGGATGACCTAAATCAGTGAACTGAATGCATAGGCCATATGCAGCATCAGGGATGAATCATGTTGTTGTTAATAAAATGTTCATAGGAGACAATGAACCATACATCGATCAATGAACAAGGACATATGCATCATTCCAACATTTAACATTCATGTAATGCCAAGGTGTTCCAAGGACGATCAATGACGTGGAAACAACTACAGAATAGAAGAAAGAGTACAAATAGGTGGGCACTAATGCCTCTCGCTCGGTCTATAGCTAGGTTGAATGATATAACATATATAGCAGAAGGGGAGTGAAATGACGGAAAATGGTAAGTAATGTTAGTTGGTAAAGCCAGTAATTCTCACAAGAGTATTGCATGATTGCGAAACTGTAAAGCAGAGAAAAAGATTGAAATAAAGAAGAAGAAAGTTAGGACACAACACAAGTGGGGTATTGTCATTTAGTCATGGTTTGATACAACCATAAATCATCCAAAGCTTTGGCCCTCATAAAAAAAAAGAAAAGGGAAAAAAATTGATGCCTTTGATTGCGAAATGCTTCTTCAACTATTGCTATAAATGACTTAAAAGTATGGAGACTCGGTGATGGAGGGCTAGATATGTCACATGGAGTCGCCTTCACTTTTGTCATAATGCTAGTCCTAGTAAAACAGTTATATTTTCATTAAGGTAAGAAGTAACTTATCAGAATTTGAGAGATGTAATGGAGATATGGGGCCATTCAAACTGTGCGTGGGGTCTAGCACTAACAAAGGAGAAGATTATATATTTTTTATGAAATTTTAGTTCTGTTCATACTGTGGGTGAGATTGTGTATAACATTCTTTTGATCTATAATAAGAAACTTTTATATGTTTATTTATGAGAATAATTTAAGTGAGAAAATGTTATTGGTAATGTTTATACATTCACTTATTAAACTTAGCCTTGTTTATTCATTTAAGGAAAATAGTATCAGAATAAGGAACAGAAAGCTTTGAAACAACAATAAGGTAAGGGATGGAACTATGAGTTAACTCCACCAGACTCCACATAATAGGCAGAGAGAATAAGAGAGGAGAACACAATTGTAAGAAATTGGGAGGGTGCTCTGCTTTTGATGGATATGATCATTTTGATCTTAACTATGAGTATTGAACTTAGCCCAATGCGTCTCGTTCAAACTCAATAGCAATCGTTTTCAGAAGTCCTTTTCTTGCACTCTCTTTCTTCTCTAATGCCTTCCCTTATTCACATGAACAGATTAAAATAAAAAAGAATGGTTAATGGAGGCTGAAATTTAATCCCAACTTTAGCCTGCTCTTTTGCTCAATCTTCAAAACATACCACTTTAAAAAGGGACAAGAAAGAAAGCAACAAATTGCAATTATATAAATTAGAAAAAAGAAAAAAAAAATGAAGAGAGTAGAGTAGTTTAAGAATATATAAAGGACTAATGGATGAAGGGTCGTTTTTTACTTTATAAATACCCACCTCTTAGCACAAGCTCGCTTCCATTTTCTGCATCTCTCCTGTTCAGATTTGTTAGAAAGAAGAGAGAAACCCCAAAGGCGGAAGCCTTTGTTTCTGTCCTTAATTATCATTTCTAGCTACAACTTCAACCCTTTGTTTCCTCACAAGGTTAGTAAGAAAAACAAAACATAATCTAATAATCTTGTCTAATTGCTCCACCTCTTTTTGTGTCAACAAAATTTGCTCTTTCACTTCACGGCCAGATTCAGCTACTATTGCTCTACTTGATCATCATGGAAGTAGTAGTGCAAAACCACAAACTCAAATTGAAATATAGGAGATCATATAACAATTTGGGCTAAAACCAAGTGTTATGCGTTTAAATGCAAATATTTATTTTCCTATACCCCCTTAAAAGATCAGAATATATATGTAAGAAAGGTGTTAAAGGTTGTCAGCATATCACTCTTCTTTTTCTAGTGATTGATTGTCTTCTGTTTGCATCAGCTGGCTGCCATGGCGTTCCCAAACGAAGCGAGGGAGGAATCCCCCAGCAGGAGAAAAATGGGGAGGGGAAAGATCGAGATCAAGCGGATCGAAAACACCACCAATCGCCAAGTCACTTTCTGCAAAAGGCGCAATGGTCTCCTCAAAAAAGCTTATGAACTCTCAGTTCTGTGTGATGCTGAGGTTGCTCTTATCGTCTTCTCTAGCCGTGGACGCCTTTACGAGTATTCTAACAACAGGTATATAAAACCAAACTAGATTGATCTTATCTTATCTTTGCTTTTATTTTTATTTTTCAAGTTATTGTTTTTAACTAACTTTCATGTAACACCTAACCTAATTCGTCTCAAGTTCTTAGCTTTTGCTTTTCTATGAGACTTTCTTCTTTACTTTTCTACAAATGAGAGATTTTCTTTTTTCTTCGTTTTTTGTTCTAGTCTTTTTTTTTTGGGAAGCTTTTTCTGCAAAAAAAAAAAAAAAGTTTGGAATATCTAATATTTGTTGCCGCTAGTCTAAGTCTAAGATTTCTGCTTCTGCAATAGATCTTAGACTGGATTTAAAGTAAAAGAGCGTAATCATTTTTATGGTGCAGTTTAGATTGAGTTTCTTGCTAACTAAGATTCACTTGTCTTTCTTTCTTCAGTTTTGTTTGTTTCCTTGTATCAGCTTTGCTTTATGGGTGTGTTTTTCTTTTCTGTTTATGATCATTTTTTGGGTTCTTGGTCTGGTGGTTACTTAGATCTGATTCAATAGATAGAAATAGACGCATTGTGGTTACAGTAGTAGCAACAAGTATAGGTTTGGTAATGTATCCAGGCGTGTGAGATCAGCCTCTTCTCTCCTCCATTGTTGTTAAGTTCTCTATTTTCTTTCCCTTCTCTCTTCCATTATTCCTCTTTCTGCACTTTCTCTCTCCCACTCTCTCTGGGATGTGTGTGAGTGTGTGTATGCGTGTGTCATCTATGAGGCTAGCTAAGAGAAGACCTAAAATACCTTGACACTTCTTTAATGGCACGTCAGTTACACATCAAGAAAGAAAAAGTACACAAAACCAAACCCCAATGTCAATGAACCATCAAAACTCTCGTTTAGGGTTCCAAAATTCCAGATTGGGGTTTCTCCTCAAACTCCTTTTTTCGACCAATCACAACCAAGTTAGGGTTTTTTTTTTTCTTTTTCTGGTTTTTTCTCTCTCCCCCACACCAGATTGAGAGAGATTTCCCCAAATTCTATCTACTTGCCTTTATGTGAAGCCCTCTTTCCACTCTCATAACATAACCAAATCAGTGTTTTTTTTATTTACCAACCTTTCAAGTTTATCGGTTTCACCTTCAACCAATCACAACTCACCAAGTTTTTACTTGGGTTTGGATCAATTTTCACCCTAGTTAGGGCTTTCATGACTGGACCAGACAACGATCAGGTTGGTTCGTGGTTTAATTTGTCTTAGTTACAGAATCTTTGGTCACGTCACACACGATTTTTCAGTTCCTTACATTACTGACAAAAGGGTTTATGTCATAATTCCCAAAACTGGTCTCTCTTTTTTCTCATCATCTCAACCCTAGCTAAATCATTTATCTTCTTCTTCATGTTTCATCTCTCTCTTCTGTTAAATTCTTCAACAAAGCTTAAAACAATGGGCCAATCAGAATTTACTTGATCTTCGAAAATCATTATAATAATTTTTCACTGTTGGCATCCTAGAGTGAGCTTTTACACTTGTTGAAGATCTTGCATAGATACATTTATGCAACTTCTAGAGAGAGAAAGATGAAGTGACGACGTATGCTAACTGCGAGCCAATGGGAGAGTTCTGAGCACTTTGGCTTCTTTCATGCAATGAAAACTTTGGCTGCTCAGTCGGACGGCTCTGATCTACTCAGAGCTTCAGTTTCAGACAGATAAGGACAGATTTTTTTATTATTATTTCATTAAAATATTGGACCAAACTTAAATATCCGCAATGCTCTTTGAGAGCAACGAGGTGGGTAATAAAGAGTGGTGTTGAGGATTAACCATCGTGTAATTAATGAGTGACACATGGCACATCTTTGACCGTGGCCACCATCAAACCAATCATATCGCTGGGTCTTATGCCAGCGTGGCAGAGACAACCAGTCACTGCTCGAGGAAGTTAAGGTATCTGCACACACAGAAAAGTGTGTCTCATTACCACATTCTAATATTAGTAAATTTATTAAATAATAAAATTTGATCATTTATTTTTTATTTATTTATTATACTGTCATCTCATTGCATTACATTAGTTGGGTCACGTTAAGATTGGACTTCTCTGACTCGTAAAAACTGAGATTTCATCATTAATTACACTTTGAAGGTTTCGTAATAGGTTCAGTTAACTCAAAGAGTTGGTTGATTTGACCGTTAAAAATAAAAGCCAATATTGAGATTCACCAGCTACTAGCATTAGAGCTCATGATAACATTCTACTGTAACAATTGTAGCCAAAACCTGAAATAACTTGCATGTAGTCTAATGTCAGGATAACTCTTTCTTTCTTTCATTATATCCAATTATCCATAATATACCTATTTATTATAAATAAGAATAATTATATGCATTATCAAACAGTTGAAAGTTTAAAACTGGAAGAAGTAACATTAACCAACCGTGCTTTCTTGTCATCAATGCTAAACGTTTTAATGATACTTCTGCTAGCTATTAATTAATCTGTTGAAAGGCGCTACAAGTTCAAGAAGTCAATGTTGATGAGTCAGGGTTTAAACGTTGAAGGCATGCCCATTTCAAACTGTACTAGGGTTGTTGTATAAAAGATGTATAAGTATCTTTTCCGTATATACTAAGAAAATGGTGATGTGACATTTTGTTTCTTAATCTCTTCTCTTATCATAGTAATGATTATAATTTCTCTTTCCATATTTCGATTTTTGATAGTTTTGGCTTTGTGTGTCGTCTTCTGTTACTCATTAATGCCATTTTCTCTGAATTCATGGTCAGCACGGAATAGCAAAGAAGAGAAGTCACAAATATAGATAAATTTGTCTATGCTTCTCGTATGCATGTCTTGAACAAATATCAAATTATCTAGCTTCTTCTGCAAATAAAAAAAAAAATGAGATAGCAAAGATAAAGAATAAATGTTCACATCCCCTAATGTAGAACGGATTATTTTAAAACGAGTTTGTATGCAAAGTTTGTAAATCCTTATAATTCTTTTAGATGTTATTACATTTCTTCGTTACATGTCATTTTGATTGCAAACTCACCTTTAATAATGATTGCAAACTCACCTTTAATCATTTTTTATCCAACAACACAATAACAGCAGCGTTAAATCAACCATTGAGAGGTACAAGAAGGCATGCGCAGATTCCTCCAATACCGGGTCTGTCTCTGAAGTTAATGCTCAGGTAAAATTTGAGACTTACTTGTAATGGAAGAAACAAGTCTTTTGCAGTTGAGTTCATTCATATAGCTGCATCTTTAAGCATCTGATTAAACTCAGACTGACTTGCTAAATGGTAGTAGGCACACTGCAGGTTCGGATCCGTTGCCTATCAATGTGTTATCCGATATGGTGTGGCAATTATTGTGCTCATAATTTTGACTTCATGAGGATATATGTTTTTGTATATTTTTCAGCAAGATCAAAATCTTGTTCTTCTAGGTTATGTTCATCTGCAAAATTTAGTTATAGTTAATAAGGTAACCTTGACTAAAATTTATATGCTGAACACTATAAAGTTAAGTTGATAAACTTAAATCAAATTAAGTTCATCTTGAGCTGATTTAGAAAACACATGAAAGTGTAAATTTAAACAGTTAAGCCTGTATAATTACATGAGCCCGATATTCTAGTACTATTGAGTGAATTACATGAATATTGCTATTTTACAATTTCCAATTCTATGGAACTTGAGTATCTTATCTATGCTGAATGATACTCAACTTTTTAGTCATCATGATTTTGCAATATAATCATTATTGAGATTCTAACCTGTTACCTTGTGGACTCAAATCTCAGTACTACCAGCAAGAAGCTAACAAACTGCGTGGACAAATTGGGAATTTACAGAATTCAAACAGGTGATCTTAATTGGTCTCCATCAGTATTAGAATTTTCTTTTATTTTTTGTTTACTGATTTATATTTTTGCTGGAACCTTTTCTCTACGTTGTTAATGTGTCATTTCCAGAAATATGCTGGGTGAGTCACTAAGTACTCTAAGTGTCAAGGACCTGAAAAACTTGGAGACTCGTTTAGAGAAAGGAATTAGCAGAATCCGATCCAAGAAGGTAGTATACATCTATGATGATCATTATACTATCTAATGATTTTAAGAAATATAATTTCTATATGTACTAGCCTTGGCTTTTACACTAACAGGGTTTCCTTTATCCTTTTTCCTATACCAGAATGAGCTGCTGTTCGCAGAAATTGAATATATGCAGAAGAGGGTATGCCTTTTTTGGCTCTGATACTCTTTAAAATCTGGTTTGATTGTTACAATTCCTTTATGAGCTTGTGGAGGTTTAGTACTCTTTTTACCAACATAGGTGGCCACCATTTTAATGGATCATATAAGATATTTCCATTTAGTGTCACACGACAAAATGTTATCAGTACTATTATAACCAATACAAGATATGGTAATCCATAACCATGTTTGATAACTGGTAATGATATATGAGTAACATTTTGTAGGACTATTAAGACCAAAAATAATAAAGAACAGATAAAAATGAAGATATTTTGGAGAAAATTCTTTCACAATTTTTTTTATTGATGAAACACCAAATTTATACAAAATTTAAAATAAGGAAAGCAAAATAAAAATCATAAATCAAACTGAAATAGTAATAGCTAAAATATTTTGTCACCAGCAAAAAAATCAACAGCCATAAAACTTGAAACTTTATCTTTATCAATGTTGCATAGTAGTTGTATAATCTCAACACATGTATTATGTTATCCTTTAGTGCTTGAGATAACGAAAACAATATAGTTATTATATATTTATCAAAATATTATCACTTCTCAAATCATACGATCAATAATGTGATCATTATAGTTTGTTACAATTCTTTTCCATAAGAATCACTTTTGAGTAAATTTGAGAAGTATAAAACTGTTGTCTCACTGGTTTTAGTCATTGTGTTATGAGAGCAATAAATACTATAATTACAAACTAAAATTTTGACCTTTATATCTTAGGTTACTAACTGATGTGGTCTAAGAATATTAATATTCTGTAAGTATGGAACATCAGTTTCTCTGACAATGCAGCATCTTTACACTTACATTTATGATGACTTATTCTGAATAATCAAAGTCCGGCCGCAACAGTAATGGTCCCAGCTATATGTGCTAATCTGAATGGAGCATGATAAAGCTGTATAGATTGTGAACATTCCAAAAAAAATTATTCTTGTCCTTTTTAGAATCAGAACACCCTATAGCAAGTCACATGCTCTTATTTACATACCAAAGCTCATCATTGGTTGGTCCTCTCACTTTCAGCTGAATTTATAATGATTTGATAATCATGAATTCAGGTCAAAAGTTTTAAGATTCCTGTCTTTTTTTCTTTCTTTTATTATTTTTTTTTCTCAAACAAAGAAGGAAGGTGAACATTCTTATTTTTGTTATGAAATTGTTTATATATATATATATATATAAAAGCCCAGGAACTTTGCGGATACAACATATGCTGTGTGCTGATCTCACTTGAGAATGTGTAATTTGGAGCACTACTGTAGTGTGTGAGAGAATAGTTAAAGGGAGATTTATTTAATTTGATATATATATTTTTCTAGCAGTGATATTATCTATACTTTAACTAAAGCTAGAATAATGTTCTTCATCCAGAATTTAAAACTAAATTTGAGGATTCTATTAATGATTGTCAAATTGACTATGTAATAATATAATGAATGATATAATAACCTTAAATTAATGTCACATCATTTGGGATGCATCATTATGATATAATTTTGTACTCAATTAAAAGCCGACTACTTGTATTCTTTTATCTTTTTTTCAAGATGCTCTATTATATTTAAATTTTTGAAAGAATAATTCTACATATAAACAACTTTATTAATTTACATTTTCATTGAATGTTAATTTCAAGATCATTGAAACCTCTAAAATTGTACACTTTATACTTGGAATCATGCAATAAATTTAAAAGTAGCTGCAAAACAGGATGGCCGGTCAATGTTAATTAATTATTCATCTTTTCTTTCATATGCATAACGTTGGTTAAGCTTTCTTCTCCTGACTATAAAATTGTGCAATGCAGGAAATCGACTTGCACAACAACAACCAGCTTCTCCGAGCAAAGGTAACTCTCTTAATTCTATCAGTATTAGTGTACATCTGTGGCATTGTAGGGATTGTAGTAACTATATGAGGGTTTTTGGTTGGTGTAGATTGCTGAGAATGAAAAAAGCCAGCAGAATATGAATTTGATGCCAGGAGGGACCAACTATGAGATTATGCAATCTCAGCCATTTGACTCCAGGAACTATTTCCAAGTGAATGCGTTACAACCTACCAATCATTATCCACGCCAGGACCACATGGCCCTTCAATTAGTGTAAGTTCTCCTGTCAACAGTTACATAATAATAATCAATTATGCAGCCTTTACTTACATCATTCCTATTTATCTGCTGAGCTCTTAATATATATATATAACATTGAATCGTTTGTGTACTTCGAGTAGTTATAAGGCTTCAAACCCATTCAGTTTATCTTACATAGTCATATATAGAAATAATCATTGGTCATCAACTTAGAATTTCAACACATGATAACCATAAATGATATATGTCATTAGATGATTGCGAACTTGATATCTCTTGATTCATCCAGTGAAGAGGAGTGTTGGAAGGTTGAATTTTTCCACATCATCATCATATATATATTAAATTCTTACAATTATAATTTATATAATGTGACGTAAGGAGGACGAGAGATATAGATAATATTGAACTTGTAATCATATTTTACTCTTCAATCTATAAATTTCCTAAGATTTATCTAAGTAGGAAAATCATGAATCTAAGTAATTACATTGAACTATGAACTATCATGAACTCTTTGGATGTATCTCATAAATTTTGTCCTTCGATTTTTCAAAATGAATCTAGACCTTCAGACTTTCAAACTCACATTCTCCAGCAGTACAAGGGGCGCTAGGGCCAGAACCAGACTGGCTCATGTTAGGCTAATTATGTTATGCGGCTCTGCCTGCATCATTGAAATTATTTCCTTAATATTTATAGATAGGAATTTGTATAGAAATGAAAAACTATATAAATGCATATATCTTCCCTAAATTTCTTAATTTGTTTACATTCTTGAATATAGCTTCCATTTTGCAATTTAAATTGCTCAAGAATTTGCAAGTTTGTTATCTTGGTTACCTGATTTTTCTGAAACAAAAAGAAAAAGAGATTTATACACTGTTTTATATATGCATATATGGCCTTGGGATTATTGAAATACTTTGGACCTAAACCATATATGGTTATGATTCTAAAATTCTGAAATATAAGCTCATGACCTATTTGCCTGTGATTTCCTGCATTACTTGGATTCTGAACGACAATATTTATCTAATACATTCTTCCCACCTGTTTACAGTTAATGTGTGCTTGGAGAACCAGTATTTCATCCTAGATGAAGGCTGCAGGTATGCTGAAAAATGCTAAGAATCAGAAATCGACTTAATTAAGTGAGGGTCTGAACTCTGATATATTTATTAGCTTTGTAGACTCTGGTATAAAGACTCATAAATCTGTTGTGAGACAACGATTTCTACTCTGTATGCTTAATGCGAAAACCAAGTTCCTGTGACCAATGCGACTAACTAGTTGGTGTGTGATTAATCTTCTTCCACGTTGTTTTAATTTCTAGTTGATGCTGCGCTATGCATGAATGTGTTATTGATTGCTTCTCATTGTCAATGTTAAGAAAGTATCCATCTTTAGGCTGTTTAGTGCAAGAAATGAAATCCTTGCATAGGTTCCAGCAAATGCTTTAATTATTTGCATAGATCATAGAAGAATAGCTATAAATTTAAGTGGATCTGATCCTCTAAGATCCCACAAGTCGCAAAATAGTATATAATCATCATCTTATAGATACAACAACAATAATTCATAGCAACGGTCTATTATTTTTATTGTAATAAGTCAAAACTTGAAGGATACACATGAAGGTAAGCATACATATATACTTGAATGGTAACTACAACAAGATCGTGTCCTGGATTATTAGATCTGAAGTAGTCGTCGAAGATCCATCGGATATGTATGGTTCATGTTGTCATTATCAAATATTCCATTTGCTTGGAGCCTGTTCACGAATTCTGTAGGATGAAATGAGTCCCAGAATAAGACCGCATTTCTGTTGTCACACGTAGGCTTATTCGGAACGCATAGACCAATGTCCCCTACGTCGCAGCACTTAATAGATATATTAATAATCTGTTTTCGATGATAGTTATCTGAAATTCACAAGAGAAAATATTCGCTTATTTATTCTCCCAACGCATGATTTGTTGCAATACTAAAACAAAGAATACTTGAAAAGTTGAGGACCTACCAAAACCATGTCCGAAAGCATGAGGAAAATCTGATAATGATCGACCATGACTAGAAGCTGACAATGGTGTCATTTTTAAAGTGTCGGCGAAGACAAAACTCGCATTTTTTAGCTCTTTATTGAGTTTATGGACAAGTAATCTTAGCCTGTAGTTAAAATGTTGGACTGCCAAATTCATCTTTTCTACGCATAGGGAGCCATTAGTCCCATAATATGAAGTTGCATTTGGACTGCAGCCTATAGCACCCACTCCTGTCAAGGTCACCTTTCTCGCTCCATAATTATACAATCTCTAAATAAATCTCAATATTAGAACCAGATTGTTCTTGATTATGACACAATAGAGAATTTACTCTAACCTTGATATGCTCATTATATTGATCCACAAGGACTCTGGCATATTCACTCGGCTTGTAGAGCTTACTCGAATTGTAGAGCTGGGGCAAGAAGTAATTGTTGATGTAATCATTACTGCCAATAGTAATTGAATATAAGCACTTCTGTAGGTGCTCATCGGCTTTCTGTTTACTGCCCAGTAGTTTAACGACGCGGGAGATTGTAGTATTGTGATGTTGCAACTGCTTATTTAAGCTGATGCAATCGCCCTGCAAAGAGGAGTTAGCTGTCTATAAATTAATTACTGTAAAGTGTTTAGAAACTAATCTCAAAACGTGTAAGTAAATTTATATATATATATATATATACATGTATGTATGTATGAAATTACCGACGCCTTCCCAGTTTCCTCCCGAATTCCCGCTGACCCAGATGCATAATTTACACCTTTGAGTATCCGGGAGCCGCTAGCAGTTAGGAAGGATGGAATGTACTCCTCGAAACCCAATTTTTCAGCTGTAAGGAGAACATTAATGCTAAACTATAAGCCTTTTCATTAATAGAAGAAGATAGTTTCAACTTGAAGAAAGAGAATTTTAATTTGAAGAGTATAGGTCAAGGAGAACGTACTTAACAAATCAGCTACGGTTCTGCCATTGCAAAACCTTCCTGTAGGCCCTTGAGGAAAATCAATCCCGTATGGTTTGTAGTTAACTTTATTTTCTGTTTTTAGATTATTGTTGTTGCCACTGTCAACCAATGAATCTCCGAAAATAAAGTAACAAGGCACTTGTGGTTCTCCATAAACAAAATTGTTGACATTTGAAACCAGCAAGGCAATAAACACGATCCAATATAGTTTTATCTCACTACCCATTTGGCTAAGTAATTATTGAACAATGAAAACTATTAGAAAGAAATTTTGTAAGATGAGCTAGAAGGGATTAATTGTCCAAAGCAAATCTATGAGAAGATGAGCAATATGTACGCACTAAAGAAACAAGTGAAGAAGGAAACATTGCGATGAAGTAGTAGATGAATGAATTGGCCCGAAGCAAGATACATATAGCTCCTAGAATTTGTAGGTGATCACCAATTAAGGGAAAAGAGAGGTTAGATATTAGTCCTCAACTTCTCTGAGTGAGAACATAATGCATGACCTTGTAATCGGGTCTATGTTCCCAAAAATTATGGAAAACTCTTTTGCTTTCTCGATAGAATCAAGCTCAAATATCGGAGGGGCAGAGGAGGCGGAGGCCCACAGATTGCATGTCCTATAATTGTTACATTGCAACAAACCTTTGAGAATTTACCCTGAAAATTTTTTTTGATTAATAAGCACTTGGTTCTCTTTTACTTTTAATCTGAACAGCTTTTCTAATATCTAGAAAATCATTGAAATTATTTGTACGATTAGCATAAATTTTCCCATTATTAAGACTATAAATAAGTCATCTTTCTCGGGCTAGTTTTCGACCCTAAACTGATTCTGGCTCACTAGACGTCTCTGTATACATACGTCAACTGATGTATGATATGAGCAGACGCAAATACTTTTCATGAGCTTTTTAAGGGATGTGTTTGTATTACTGGCCTTGCTAATAAAGCTAGCCCCTTATAATCACACAGTGCCAATTCCGTAGGGATCACTTGTTGGTCGCCGTATGATATTAACATTCCAAAACTTGAAGCAATGGTACCATAGTTCTGTTCCGTCGTTTACTTGTTGAATATGTCTCCATGATTCGAAGTGTGCAATAAGAATTTGTGAGAAAAATATGTACATTTACGTATAATTGATTAATCTATTTTACACATTATTAATCTCCCTCGACAGTTGCTTCTTCCTTCGTAAGTACTTTGCAGATAGCAGGTGAGACAGAACTATGGTGCAGTAGGGTGATCTTTGTTCTGTTGGTTATTTTAAAATTGCAGTATGCTGTCAAAGCAAAATCATTTGCCGGAGTTCTTACGGAACAGTATTCTCAGCAACTAAAGGTTACTCAATTACTTTTCTTGATCTCTTAATTTTTTTCATTAACATATGCTGATTCTGCTTCTAGCTCCACAATTAATGAAATTTTTCTTTTCCAATGTTTCGTTAGATTTTGCAAGATACGAGAGACAGGAATGTTGCCTTGTTAAAGGTTGGAACAAATAGGCTACATGTATTATCTCATTTTATTGTTATATTATCCGTTTTAGATACAAAGTCTGACACAGTTTTGTTCTTAGACTTTATAACTCAAACGATCATCATCAATTAAGTTAAAAAAGCTCATTAGATATTTAACTTTTAATCCTTTCTAAACGAAATGGAATGTCTCAGTCCTCCTTCGAACCTAACGTCTTCATTGGGTCCTTATTTGGTACTTAATTAGATTCTAAGCAGCTGAATCTTTACTAGATTATCCATATGAATCAACATTGACTAGAACGTTAAATTTATTAACCAAGCAAGTAAAAGGGTTACTTTATGAGTTGGCAAGTGCTTAGCCAAATAAAATAATAATGAAAAAAAATGAATGAAGAAAGAAATGAGGCGGGAAAGGCATGTATATATATTAAGGAGAAGAAGAAGAAGAGGAAGAGAGAACCGAGAGGAAGACAAAAAAAAAAGGGAAAAGAAGGAGGTAGGAAAAATAAGGAAACAATTAATATCGGTTATTTTGTAGTTTGGTAAGATATTTGATAAATTTTAGTATTTTTATTTTTTGATAATTAGTTTATTTTGAGTTTAATATTTATTTTGAAACGATTATATAGGTTGAAAGCGGTTAAGGGAGCAGAAGGAAGACCCAGAAGTTAGACAAACTTGAGCACCATATTTTATGAGTGAAAAAATATTATTTATAAATAATAAATTAGTTTTACAGTTTCAATTTAAATTCTCATTAGAAAGCTTTGATGAATTTATAAATTTATATCAAGTTATATTAGAAAATTTTAATGAATTTAGAAATTATTTCAAGCTAAATCAAAAGTCATGTTTGTGTATATATTTAAATTGTTATGTAGATGATTTTTAATTACTTAAATATTTATAGAAAATTTTCATTTTATCTATTATGAGATTTTATTGAATATAAGTGTTTCTAATAGAATTATGAAGCATGATTATGTAAGCTTTGAATAGATTTTAAACGATTGATTTTAGAATTGTCTTCAGAAATTATCAGATTTTGATGTAATTTTAGAATATTAACTTAATGATATTGTTAAGTGAAGATTTGATATTATGTTACATGAGAAAGTGAAAGTGGTTTTAAACCACCATACTTGTACCCTTCCCCAGAGATAAGATTTTCCTGAGCTCTTCCAGTGTGATGAATTTTCCACCTGGTATGACAGTTTTTCCCCTCCCCCAGTACAATATACAATTATTGCTCTACGCATGTGTATGACAGATTTATTGCTCTGCCCGCGTGATATTAGATTTTGTCGGGTATTGACAGATTATGAGATTATTTCCCGCTCTTCTGTGTGATGATGTTGTTCCACCAGGCATGATAATATATTCCCTTGGTACTAGTTTGGTGTGGTTTTCAGTTTGGTAGAGATTTTGTTAATAAATGACTGATTTATATATGTTATTTAATGTCAGTATCATATTTATGCCATGAATAATATTTGTTTCAAAGCGTGTTGCTACATCTTAGAAAGTGTTACCCAAGTGTAGGTAGTCTTAATTATAGTCCTCGGTGAGTCCAAGTATCGTAT